>JAWPHD010006412.1:0-145465 GCA_037043455.1 Cyrtodaria siliqua
GGTAACCCTGTCTTCACCACCCTTTCTGTTGTTTTTTGTCTCTTTCATTGTATTTTCAAGTCCTTGTTTGCAGTACAGTGCGGACCTACGATGCCATTGCGCTCGGACGCTGTGGTTTCTATAGGACCCTATATCTCATTTTTGAACAAAGATATTATATACGTTTTAAAAAGGCTAATCTGTGGAATTTGACGTTGCATCTTGTTTTGATAAATGTAAAGTTTTGCTTGCATGATGATTTTACTCAAAACTGTATCAAATTTACAATTTCCAAATAAAATATCTGTTTTTGTTAAAGTTACGAATGCTGTATTGCATTTTCCTCTAATAGAAGTTTGAAGTTTTGACCAGAATTCTTTTACTGTTCCACAGTTCCAAAACAGATGTTGGATAGTTTCAGGTGCATTATTGCAAAAGCTGCACATATCGTTATTAATAATATTCATTTTAGATAAAAGGTAACTTGTTCCAATTATCCTATTGTTGATTCTAAATTGAAACCAAAGTATCTTAGGATCTTTTGTTATTTTATAAGGTCAGGCATATATATTTCAACTTTAAAGTTTGGAACACTAACTACTTCATTTTTCCATTTATTTAATGCTTTGTGATATACATTATTTCTAATCATGATGTCATATATGTTTCGACAGCCTTTCTCACATTGTAGAATTAAAGATAGGATTAATGGACGTATAGGGTTTGGGCTGTTACAAGCTAGATGCACAATATTCAATTTTGCAAAATAATTCCTGACGGCAGTTATAATACCTTCATATTTAAGAAAATTGGACTGCATATTATAGTGTTCATTAAATTCTATGTATGAAAAAAGATTTCCATGTTTGTTTACAATGTCATTGATAAAAGTTATTCCTCCTATACTAAATACTGATAAAGTTGATCCTTTGAGAGCAACAAACACAATTCAGAGAATAAAGCAGCAGACTCGGTTTTATTGAGTCTGTTCATGAGAAGTAATGAAAGAAGCAACACTTCTCACGCCCCCTAGCACCGGCTTAAGCGGTATTCTACTTTAAAGCCACCTATATTGGGCTCGTTGGTCCCGAAGGACCAGTAAAAGATAACACTTCTGATTACCATTACTGATTACTACTGATAAACCATCTTTTGTAAAACAAACTAGAGCCTCCGACCTAATTCCTGTGTTATACAATATACTAACTGAGTGAAGTTATTGCCAAGATATTTGTTTAACTTGATCCGCACAAAATTTTTAACTAATAAGAACATCCTTCCAAAAAGGAATTTGTATTTTATTTAAATTGTGTCTAATGTAATCTGTTTCAAATTTAAATATATTATAAATAATCGGACAGAAAGTTTTCACGAGATGACTATATTTATTTTCGGTCTGAGATATTCGACGGATCCATGTTATTTTTAGAGCTAGTATGAACTTTTTCACTTCTACCATTCTAAGACCTCCATATTTATAATCTTGAATAATGGTAGTTCATTTTATTTTGTCCCTCAAAGTATTCCAAAGAAATTTGTAAAATAGTGTTTGTATTAATTTGATTTTATCTGCTGAAGGATTTGGTAATCCAGTAATTAAATGGTTGAGTTTTGAGAGGGCCAAACTTTTTCAAACAACAATTTTACCAATAGGAGTGAGTATCCTTTTAGACCAAACAGCAAGTAATTTTTTGATTTCTTCAATTTTGGACTCGTAATTAATATTTACCAATGAATTTAAGTCTGTTGTAAATTTCACACCTAAAACAGTAAAAAAAACATTTTCCCAACACAGTTTGACGTTACTATTTATTCTTGATCCAAACCATATCACTTTTGTTTTGTCTGTATTGATATTAAGGCCGGAGATTCTTGCATAGAATTTTAATGTTAACATGGAGTTATACAATGATCCTCTGGAGCCATATAGAGTCAAACTTGTGTCATCAGCATATTGTGATACTAAACATTCCCTGTCATCAATATTAATACCTTTGATATTTGGGTTACTTGCTAATACTTCGGCGCAGAGAATGGACAGGTAAGGTGACAGTGAGACGCCCTGACGGCAGCCTCTCTGCAAATAGAACCAATCTGACATGTGCCCATTTACAATAACACAAGATTCGGTATTTAGATAAAAAAAGTTTTACCCAACTTATAATCGAAGGCCCAAAATTGAAAAATGGTAAAATTTTGTACATAAAAGACCACGATACTGTGTCAAATGTGGCAAAGTCAATCCTGGAATACGATATTTTTCAGCGTAGAAGAAAATGTCATAAATTAGTCGTATATTTACCCCCATGAATCTACCTTGTAATAAACCCGTTTGATCTTCATGAATAATAGTGCCCAGAACATTTTTTAGTCTGAAAGCTATGGATGATGATGCTAGTTTATATGATACATTTAATAAAGAAATAGGTCTCCAGTTCTTTAAATATAACTTATCTTTATTGCCTTTAGGTATGTATGTTATTACACCTTGTCTCTGTGTAACCTTAAGTAAGCATAATTTAGTGATCGAACTAAAAAGTGTCCAATATCTCTCCAGAAGAATTTATAAAACTCAACTGTAAATCCGTCGTTACCGGGGCTCGTGTTATTCGACATCCTTTTAAGACTTTGGAGCATATATGTATATGTAATTGCTCCTTCTATAGACTGTTTTAAATGTTCCTTCAATGTTGGTACATTGACATTTTTTAAAACGTCATTTAAGTTGATATCTTGTTTCTTTAGCTTCATATAATTTTTTAAAAAATGTGATCGATGGTATATTTTCAATTTCTTTTGTTTTCTTACTTAATTTTTGATTCGGTGGTTCCACTACCCCGGCCGATAAAAGGCTCTGGGTATTGTTTAACCACTTATAGGATATGTTGTCTGCTTTTTAATTTAGTCTTTTGGTTGTTACTTGTGATAATAACCGATGCTCCCAACTAAATTCCATTATGTTTATTTCGCTCTTCGGGGCATTTAATTTTATTAGATACTGGGACCATACGCCGTACGACATGGGGGAGCAATTAACTCCATGTCCACCGCCGTATGCATGCCATCTTCGGGATGGTTCAAATTGTGTATTATTGATTTTATGAATATTGAGGTCTGCTCAACCCGGCGATAGAGGGCTAAAGGGCGTGAGCGGTAGCTAGCATATTTCACTACCGCTCATGAACAGTCTCAATCAAACCTAGACTGCAATATTTCGTATGTGTCGTGCTCGGCCGTTTCCAAAGGTCCATTATTATACTCTTGTTTCATCCAAAATTTCATTCTGTGTACCTCGTGCTGCCTCGTACGGGGTGTATATGTCCTAGCTCATTCGATTTGCTAGAGGGTGTAATGATGTTATAGACTTGAATGATCGAAATCAATTTATTACAAGTAAACTTCTTCAGCAGGGTTTTCGTTATCACAAACTACGTAGATCTTTCCTTAAATTCTACCGCCGTAACGAGGGCCTGCTGGAAAAGTACAACACCAACATTAAGCCACTTCTGCGACTAGGCATATCACAACCCCAAATTTTATGGAGATGTGGTCTATAAACTTCGAAAGTTAAAGGGGTCTGACGGGTTTCCTGACCGCTTTACAAATTTAATCAGGAAGTTCGTCAGAAAAGGATATAACCCTTTGCTTTTACAGCGCACTGCATGTTTAGTTATTGACCCCTCTACAGTCAGTCATTACGCTTCACTTTTCACTTGTGCGATGACTGGACTACCTCTTGGGACTCTATGATTGTACCTACTGAAACCCCAACTAAGGGAGGTGGGTGCATGAGCTTTCATCCCTCGAGTTTTCTGGTCGTACACTTGATTGGTTTTCTCTTTAGCTGCAACTACTATGGTTGTTCAGTACGATTCTGGATACATCCTGAGATGTTTATTACTTTGTATGTGTTTCTTTAGTTAGTTTCTCAGGATGTGGACTGTATTGTTAGAGAATTCCTTTTGATGGGATGTGGACTTGCAGGATAATAGCGAGGATTATGTGCATATAAAATCGATTCAAGCTAACCAGTAGGCCTTATTGCCTACTGACCGTTCCAAGTCGGTAACCCTAGTGGAGTGCGTGGTCCAGTGGTAGAGCGCCGAACTCCAGATCGAGAGGTCGTGGGTTCGATCCTCGCCGCGGCCACGTTATTTATCCTTCAGCAAGATAATTAATCCACATTGCTTAGTACTGGTTCTACCCAGGAAGCCATCGAGAGTGATTAATCTAAGTTGCAATAACTTGTTTCGCAATCGATGTAAAATAAATATGTTTAAACTAAGTCGGTAACCCTGTCTTCACCACCCTTTCTGTTTGTTTTTTTTGTCTCTTTCATTGTAGTTTTAAGTCCTTGTTTGCAATACAGAGCGGACCTACGATGCCATTGCGTTCGGACGCTGTGGTTTCTATAGGACCCTATATATCATTTTGAAATTTGTTGGAAAAAGGTGAAAAACGGGATATTTAGATTTGTACACAAAACAAAAAGCAGAACAATATTACTCTGAATAATAATATTATTCCACCAGGAAACACCGGAAAAAACAAACACCTATGTGAACATACACATTATGCGAATATAAGTATAAGTATATTAAACAACTATAAATGCATAATGGGTATATATTTTATTTAGGCCACCATCAGGTGTCGTTTACAAAACCGATCCACCAAAGAGAAAGATAACATTCGTATAAAATATAAATTATGATTTATGAATATGTTTATTTAGTGAAAACCATTTGAGTACCTTATACAGCTGTGTTCATCTATACAGTTCATTGTATTCCCAATATTGCTATCATATTCAATACCGTGTAAACATCCCGAAAAGGGACAACAAAGAATCGCATATTATTTTACAAAATAATAAACAATATGTTCGGAAACGGTAGCTCAACAGAAACCGACATGAGTGCATGTGCGTATTATTCTTCCTACATTCTGTCTTATACAATATCAATAAATACTGATAAAGGTGATCCTTTGGTAGCAACAAACACAATTAAGAGAATAAAGCAGCAGACTCGGTTTTATTGAGTCTATTCATGAGAAGTAATGAAAGAAGCAACACTTCTCACGCCCCCTTGCACCGGTTTAAGCGGTATTCTACTTCAAAGCCACCTATACTGGGCTCGTTGGTCCCAAAGGACTAGTAAAAATAACACTACTGATTCGTAGCACGGGGAGACTTTTTACAGCCGCCACACTGCACTAAACGAACGCTAGTGTGAATTTTAATAAATACTGATAAAGGTGAACCTTTGGGAGCAACAAACACAATTAAGAGAATAAAGCAGCAGACTCGGTTTTATTGAGTCAGTTCATGAGAAGTAATGAAAGAAGCAACACCTCTCACGCCCCCTAGCACCGGCTTAAGCGGTATTCTACTTCAAAGCCACCAATAAAGTCATATATGATATATTATAATAAAATAAAGCTAAGCGCAATGTTTATCCAATGTTGATATATGATATACTATAAATAATCTAGGCTTGTTTCAAACTGTGTGTATAGACACAGAGTTTGAAACGAGCCTAGATTTGAATCAAAACTGTCTCACCTATTACTGTGCAGTTCACCTTTAATTTGTGTCAACAATGACAACATAATTGATTAATTCGCGTAATTATATCTATAATTAGGGATGTAGTACCTGATACCGTTACAGTGTGTAACTGGATCAACGATGGACGCCCGTAGGTATATGCTATACATCTTCGCGTAATTGTAGGGATGGATAATCTCATGAATCTGTCGTATTTGTTAATCGTTTGGCTGTTAAATTTACAACACGGACATTTTCGAGTTCCTGATTAATCTGATTCAGTTACAAGCTTTTGGTCACGTGGCCTACAATATAATCCTATACCGATAAAGCGTCTGTAAGACACTTTAAGTTTTGTCCATGTTTAAGCGGCTTCGGCATTCTTCATGACCCATTCCCTCATGAAAAGTGTGTCAAGATAAAAATAGTCATTCAATCAAAATGTCCCGTTTTATTTAGATACTGGTTTTTTTCTGGTGTATCGGTTTTGTAAACACAAACACACACTTTACAGTTAACATAATAGAAATCGGACACTACGTGCACAATTTCCGGTTTAAGTAGAGGGGTTCAGGTCACGCGGTCTTATCGTGAAATTTTAACCGACATGTTGAAAAATGATGTGTTTTTAAATGGTCGCATTTCATGCCTTGTGATTTATTTCATAATAAAAACTGTATTTACTATTAATATATGCTTTGCCTCATCATTTTAAACCATAATATGGCGATTATAACAAAAAAAATAACCGATTAAAACGGCCCCGGATTGCACCTGTATCGGCATCGTATTTTCATTGATGGTTTCCGCGGCAGAAAGTCAGATTTATTCGGATCAGTGAGGTGACTAGAAACCGTTTCCGGGAGTGGTTGTTAATAATAGAAACAAATATGAACCAATTAAATTGAAGGTAAGACAATGACCTACGAAACGGTGAGTGACACAATAATTTCCCAAAATAATACCGGCCGCAGCGAAATTTTGAAGTTTACATATATATTATTTTACATCGCTGCAGGTCAGCATTTTCTGCTCCTTTTCCAACACGATGATCGTCCGTCGGATGGGGACGTAAACCGGGCGGTCCCGTGTATCGGTCTATTTAAAAACACATCATTTTTCAACATGTCGGTTAAAATTTCACGATAAGACCGCGTGACCTGAACCCCTCTACTAAAACCGGAAATTGTGCACGTAGTGTCCGATTTCTATTATGTTCGAGAAGGGGCTGGAAAGTACTCCCCTCATTCCCCTCAATCCCCAAATAATCACACACTAATACTATCTTTCTCGTATTGCAACCGTAAACAGACCAGTTATCTGTAAGTTTGTGTCGTGGTTACATAAATTAAACGCGATAAAGCAAAGGAGACAGCTGAAGGGATCCGGTATCGTTATACGAGAAGATTTAACCATACGAAACGCGAAAATACTAGAGAGGGCAAGCGCGCTAGAACGTGTAAAATCTGCCTGGACAGATCATGGCTGTGTCATAGTACTGCTTAATAGTGGTAAAAAACTAGTAGTGGATCACAAGACAGACCTTTCAAACCACTGGACAGCTAAGAACAGTACCACCGGTACAAGTACTCATGCAAGCAGTTTTTTTTATATAGATTAAGCACGATCATTTGTGTTTGTTAGTTGAAATAGACACATGATGAAAACATTACAAGACAGTTGATACTGTTTTCAGTAGGAATTTATAAGTATAATAGTTATCTTGCATGTATATATAATGTGTATATTGATTACTTCGCGTTTCGTATGGTTAAATCTTCTCGTATAACGATACCGGATCCCTTCAGCTGTCTCCTTTGCTTTATCGCGTTTAATTTATGTAACCACGACACAAACTTACAGATAACTGGTCTGTTTCCGGTTGCAATACGAGAAAGAAAGTATTAGTGTGTGATTATTTGGGGATTGAGGGGAATGAGGGGAGTACTTTCCAGCCCCTTCTCGAACATAATAGAAATCGGACACTACGTGCACAATTTCCGGTTTTAGTAGAGGGGTTCAGGTCACGCGGTCTTATCGTGAAATTTTAACCGACATGTTGAAAAATGATGTGTTTTTAAATGGTCGCATTTCATGCCTTGTGATTTATTTCATAATAAAAACTGTATTTACTATTAATATATGCTTTGCCTCATCATTTTAAACCATAATATGGCGATTATAACAAAAAAAATAACCGATTAAAACGGCCCCGGATTGCACCTGTATCGGCATCGTATTTTCATTGATGGTTTCCGCGGCAGAAAGTCAGATTTATTCGGGTCAGTGAGGTGACTAGAAACCGTTTCCGGGAGTGGTTGTTAATAATAGAAACAAATATGAACCAATTAAATTGAAGGTAAGACAATGACCTACGAAACGGTGCGTGAAACAATAATTTCCCAAAATAATACCGGCCGCAGCGAAATTTTGAAGTTTACATATATATTATTTTACATCGCTGCTGGTCAGCATTTTCTGCTCCTTTTCCAACACGATGATCGTCCGTCGGATGGGGACGTAAACCGGGCGGTCCCGTGTATCGGTCTATTCACCGAGCACGTTAAAGAACCATAGGAATCTATTCGATAATAAGAGTAGGGCAGGTTCCCGGATTCCTATGTATCCTCCCCCTCTCTCTGGGGCGGCTCTAAATAACCTATACTGTGTTGATGAGCCGTTAGACAACATTCAATTCAGTTCAATTCCAACACGATGCTTTGTGGTTGTTTTAGTTTTTTTTTAGTTTACAGCGTTGCTGGTCAGCTACACATGCATTTGTTATTTACGTTGCTGCTTGTCAGCATGAAAGCATTTGCAGGGTTACGGGCACGTTGTTAAACATTGGAAACACTACAGGCGAAGACATTTATTATATTTCTAAAAAAATAATTTAATTAATTAATTTCCAATAGTAAAGAATCATCATTTTCTTTCTGTACATTACATTCTTTGAACTTTCAGATTTGTAATATATATTAACAAATTTGCTGGTCAACTTATTGATAAAAACAGTATTGCATATGTGTTGTTGGTTTTTTTCATATTTTTTACACATATTTACAGAATAGGGTAATATGTCGATATAGTCAAAATATCTTTAATAAGGTTATGAAGAACATTCAGCTTGTCATGTTGATCTTATATTTTCTTTGTGTATGCACCGAAACATTCCTCACAGAACTGTTGCGTTGAAAACTGGTTTGCAAGCTGTTGCGGTCAGTGTTACGATGGACAGAGTTATAACAATATGCTCCTTATATTTACCGACCAGTTCTTTACTAGACCTCAAAGATCTAAATCACCTAGTTGCACAATTACCATCACCTTTTATACTCTTGGGTGATTTTAATGCACACAACTACATCTGGGGTTGTAAGGATATAAACGATAAAGGCAAGAAAGTTGCGGATTTCTTAGCCAAAAATAATTTGTGAAAGTGACCACTTCCCCTTATTTCTTGAAAATATCGACCCTCCACTTCTCGAAAAAACGCAACGATGGAAACTTCGCAAAGCTGATTGGGATACGTTTCAATCTCTTTGTGAGGAACAGTTAAAGCCTTCCGTTTTCGAGGATGTCGAAGACGCAACTGCTCTTTTTACCAAAACCCTTCATGATATGGCTGATCAAACTATTCCAAAAACCTCGGCAAATCCAAAACGCCCACATAAACCATGTTACGATGATTACTGCAAAAAGTCAGTCAGCGATCGTAAAGCTGCATTGAATGATTTTAACTTGCGGCCAACTCAAAATAATTTAGATAATTTTAGAGTTTTTCGTGCAAAAGCCCGTCGTACTATTAAGGATAGCAAGAGGAAATCCTGGAGATCTTATGTCTTTAGGCTGAACTCTCATGGATATGGTCCGGAAAATAAACGGTAAAGGTAATTCTAGTTGTGTAAATCATCTTAAAACTGATAATGAGGATATTACTTCTGTCTAAGAATGAATGAATGTTGTTTTACGGCACGTCGACACATAAATAGGTCATATTGTGCGCAAAAATTGATGAAAAATGAAGTATTATTTAAAAATAAGTGTAAATATATAAAGATAAACTCTTCAAAAAATATGGGATGATAAGGTGTAATATAAACTGTCTAAGATATAACTAATACTTTGGCAGAAACGTTTTCTAAAAACTCTTCTTCTGAAAATTGTCAACCAAATTATCAAAAAAATAAGAAACTAAAAAAAACAACAGAAGAAGCTGAATTTCAAGTCTAAAAATTTGGAGAAATACAATAAACTGTTCACTCTCAAAGAACTTCGAGAATCCCTTAAAAAGGCCTGATGATATCCATTATCAATTATTAAAACATTTACGTGAAACCTGTCTCTCTACACTTCTTGATATATTTAATAAGGTTTGGGTTACAGGAAACTTCCCCGATTCTTGGCGGGAAGCAATCGTTATTCCAGTCCCCAAACCTCAAACCTGGAAAGAATCATACGGACCCAATAAATTATCGCCCTATTGCTTTAACGAGTTGTATATGTAAAACCATGGAACGAATGATTAATGAGAGACTCGTTTGGTACCTGGAATCCAACAAGCTGATAACAAAGTATCAAAGTGGATTCCGGCGCGAACGAGGCACAACACACAATGTCATTTGATTTGAATCATTTATTAGGGATGCTTTCGTAAGAAAGAACATCTAGTCGCTGTATATTTTTACTTGGAGAAAGCTTATGATACTGCATGGAAATACGGTATCATGAATGATCTTCATGACCTTGGTCTTAGAGGTCTATTAGCAATTTTTATAGAGAAATTCTTAGAGGACAGACAGTTTTGTGTCCGAATGGGTTCAACCCTCTCTGACATCCATGAACAGGAGATGGGTGTGCCACAGGGCAGCATACTCTCTGTCACCCTTTTTAGTATAAAAATTAACAGTATAGTTAAATGCATCAATCCTGGTGTGGATTGCTCTCTATATGTTGACGACTTTGTTATATGTTATCGTGCAAAAAACATGAACACTATTGAGAGACAACTGCAACAATGTCTGTATAACTTCAGACCTGGTCGGAGGAAAATGGTTTTAAATTTTCTAAATCTAAAACTAATTGTATGCACTTTTGTCAATTACGTAAACATCATGAAGTCCCACAACTAACACTGGATGGGTCACCAATACCAATAGTGGATGAGACAAAATTCCTTGGTCTTATTTTCCACCGTAAATTAACGTTTATACCACACCTTAAATGAATGAATGAATGGTGTTTTACCGCACGTCGACACATAAATAGGTCATATTGTGCGCAAAAACTGACGAAAGATGAAGAAATGAAGGATTAATTAAAAATTAATGTAAATATATCAAGATAAAACTATTAAAAAATAAGGGATGATATGGTAGTAATATAAACTATATATGTAAATAAACAAATGCCCACCTTAAATACTCGAAGGCCAAGTGCCTTGAAGCTCTTAATTGACTTAAAGTTGTTGCAAACACTAACTGGGGAGCGGATCGTAAAGTCCTCTTGCGACTTTACAGATCTCTTATCAGATCGAAGCTGGACTACGGCTCGATAGTATATGGATCGACTCGCAAGTCGTACTTGCAGATGCTCGATCCTATACATAATCAAGGATTACGACTCGCCTTTGGTACCTTTCGTACATCACCAGCTGAAAGTCTATATGTTGAAGCTAATGAACCGTCACTGTCTCATAGGCGGAACAAATTAGCCCTTCAATACTCCATTAAATTAAAGTCTAACCCTTCAAACCCAACTTTCGATAATGTTTTTAACCCAAGTTATGAACTCTTTTTGATCGAAAACCGAAGGCCATTCGATCATTTGGTCTTCGTATTAAACCAAAATTGAGAGACACTGAAATCGACCTAAATTTAATTGCCAAGTACAAAGTACCACAAATTCCAACGTGGACTTTGGAAACACCAACAATTATTTTCGACCTTTGTAATAGTAACAAATCCAGTACAGACCCTACTGTCTTTCAAAGCAAATTTAATGAAATTAAATCGAAATACAGTAACTTTCAACATATCTACACAGATGGTTCTAAAGATGGAGATAAGGTAGCTGCAGATGCTGTTGTTCACAAACACAGCATAAAAAGCCGCCTGCCTCACAAGGCCTCTATCTTTTCAGCTGAACTTAAGGCAATTGAACTTGCCTTAAATTATATTCAGGAATCTGATGATGACCATTTTGTAATCTTTTATGATTACCTTTCATCTCTTCAAGCACTGGGTAATATGAAACATGATAACCCAGTTGTGCTTCAACTTTGAGAAAAGTACAATTCTCTTAATAATTGATAATGTTATTATTTTCTGCTGGCTTCCAAAGAAATATAAAAGATCGGACAGGGAAAGTAGCATTCAAGGAGGACAGTAAACCACAAAACACAGAAACAAACACGCAAACAGACAAACAAGAAGACAAAAACAATAATAAATGCAAACGACATCACAAACACAAAAAGGGTTGACAATAGGGCTACCGCCTTGGAACGGTCAGTGGCAAAGTAGGCCACTGGGGGTCCAAGCCATGTAGGAATACGTGGTTATGACAGAGCTGATAGTGGTTCTAAGGCAGCATTAGGTTTACATATATGTAATACCAAATTACCTTATACTGATTTTAAAAGTTGTATTAACACATATATTCGTAACTCTTGGCAAGCCGCTTGGGATTTGTCAGTTAACAATAAACTCCATTCAATTAAACCGTTACTCGGAGAATGGCGCTCTTCTAGTAGACCCATTCGTCGAGAGGAAGTTGTCCTAGCCCGGTGCAGAATAGGGCATACACGTTATACTCATTCATATCTATTACAAGGTGAGCAATTACTAGAATGTATATCCTGCTTTGCACCGTTAACGGTCAAACACATATTGCTGGAATGTGTAGACTTTGATCCTATGCGTCAAGGGTACTACAATGTTAATACTATGACCGAGTTATTTAATACTATAGATTTTAGTCTAGTTTTAGATTTCCTGAAGGAAGTCAGACTATTTAAATCATTATAATATGTACTTGTATATATTTACTTTTTTATATACCCGTTTTCGGTCATTTGTTGATTGACATATATAGTTTATATTACTACCATATCATCCCTTATTTTTTAATAGTTTTAGCTCGATATATTTACATTCATTTTTAATTAATCCTTCATTTCTTCATCTTTCGTCAGTTTTTGCGCACAATATGACCTATTTATGTGTCGACGTGCCGTAAAACACCATTCATTCATTGTGTATGCACACCACATGTTGGTATGTATCAGGTTCGTTTGTGGGCCTTCAAATGCGGCGGTGTTAGAAATATGGAAGGCATCCGAGACCTCTTCAACAGCATTGAAGCAACTTCAGGAACAGTTCCCTGATCAATGTTGTGATGTTGAAATATCCAACATAACGACAAAACGGAGGAGGTTAAATGAAAGAGCAAAAAATATGAAAAGAAATAAAAATAAAGAAATAAAAATAAAGAACAGTTAAATGTATTAATGAAAAGTAAATTTGATATTCCAGAGAAGGGTATAAATAATGATGTCGACACACTTCCAGTTCCCATTGAAGGAAAACAAACACTGAAACAAATTCACACAAACACACGTAGAGTCAATGCAGACAATCGTGCTTTAAAAACAGAAACTGATCAAGTGGAAGAATCCAATGAAAACTTAACGCTACAAATTAGGCATTGTGAAAATAAACTTGACATTCTTATGAACTTCTTATGTTTTCTCTTTAGCTGCAACTACTATGGTTGTTCAGAACGATTCTGGATACATCCTGAGATGTTTATTATTTTGTATGTGTATCTTTAGTTAGTTTCTCTGGATGTGGACTTTATTGTTAGAGAATTCTTTCTGATGGGGATGTAGTTTTGTTTACACTGTCTTGTCTATTTGGGCGCTGAAGACAGGATAATAGCGAGGATTGTGCGCATATAAAATCGATTCAAGCTAACCAGTAGGCCTTATTGCCTACTGACCGTTCCAAGTCGGTAACCCTGTCTTCACCACCCTTTCTGTTGTTTTTTGTCTCTTTCATTGTAGTTTCTAGTCTTTGTTTGCAGTACAGTGCGGACCTACGATGCCATTGCGTTCGGACGCTGTGGTTTCTATAGGACCCTATATATCATTTTGTTAGATATTTCAAATAATAATATAAAAAAGCATGTTCCTACTTATTCTCCCATAGTTCAAGTTCATGTGGCATGAACTTGAACAATGGGAGAATAAGTCCAAGAATTTGGCAAAGCACCTTTCAAGTTTTTATAAAGGGAAATACAAATCAAATAAGGGCAACACTTATGGCACTAATACTGGAATGTGGGGTAAGTCACAACAAAGTTAATGAGGTCATACACATTATATTACAAAACCTTACAGGTAAGACTCTCTCAAGATTACCAAGCACTGGTGTAAAGTGTATGTTAATCTTAGAAACTAACAGTATTGCACAAAGGCATGTTGGGATGGCTGAAAATGAGCAGCTACAAACAGGTAATTGTCTCCATCAAGATGGAACGTCCAAGTTTCACCGACACTTTCAATCATTTAGGTCACTACAGCCCAAGGTAAGACCCTTTCAGCCGGATTGTCTGAGATTGCAAGGGGCGATACGGTATCTCTTTTGGACGAGTTCAATTCTCTTATTAAAGAGTTAGCTAATGCCATAGACCTAGCATCATCTTTGGGGTCTGACAAAGGTATTGATATTGGTCACTTCAATTATTGTAACAATGTCAGACCAAGGCTCCACTAATCCAGTCTTCAATGACAAATTGAAAGCACTGAGAGAAGAGTTACTACCAACTGTCACAGAAAATTGTGACAATATGTCAGAGGTTGACAAGGCAGAGGTTTCATATAGTTTATATTACTACCATGTCATCCCTTATTTTTAATAGTTTTATCTTGATATATTTACATTACTTTTTAATTAATCCTTCATTTCTTCATCATTCATCAGTTTTTGCGCACAATATGACCTATATATGTGTCGACGTGCCGTAAAACACCATTCATTCATTCTATTTTCTTTCTTCTGTAAAATGCACGGTTTTCACAACATGGCCACAGAAACAGAAAAATGTCTAAATCAGTGTGAAAAAAGTATAGTTGCCAATGGTCGCAATCCCTTTGCCTTCATTCCTAGTGGAAGTGGCACATCGAGACTTCTTCGGAAAGTAGGTAAGGCATTTACATCTCACGGTTGTGAAAAGGCGGCTGTTGGTGACCATTTGTTGACGTACCTGCGAGATAAAGGAATCTCAAACAAACCCATTAACTTTCGAGGTCACCGATTCGATCACATGTACTTTGCTGCCGGAGCCACATTTCACCATCTTCATGATATCCGGGACTTCTTACAAAAGTGGTCAGAGCCCAATGAATTATTCAAAAGCGTTCAGTTTGATGTTGAAGAAATAGTAAATGAAAGTGAAATTCGGGCTCTTGGCATAATAGACAAGGTGGTAAGTGGCCCGTTCTGGAGGCTCATTGAGAGTGTACCAAATGTGTTGGACCTCAGTCGATATCTCCTTGAGATAATGTAAAGTTGGAAGCATGGTCGAAAGATGCAAACCCAGTGCTTAACGGAGAACCAATGTTTACGGAAGAAGCGGTAAGTATAACAAAATATTGTGTGTATGAATCTCTCATAGCACCAGCAGAGAATCCCATCCTTGACACGTACACTCAGATGGCCCTGGAACTGTTTTGGTGGTATGCTGCTTATTCTGGAGAGGCGGACCAAAGAGCAATTGCCTGGAGGTAAGTATTGGTGTTAAAAGTTCCCTCGTGAAAGTTTAGGTATTTCATCGCTTCGCGACCCCGGAGGGAAAACTTTAACGTGGGAACTTTTAACACCAACCAACACTCCCTGTAATAATGTCCTTATATAGGCTTTTTTTCTTTTCCGCCATTTTCATATGACGTTCTTTCCCGCCTTTTTTACTTTGAATGTTTATGACGTCACAGTTATAACTATATTTTCTCGCTAATTTACTTGTATTATTTTTAATTTTTTGTAACTTTGAACTTTTAGAGACTCGAACTCTAAATAGTACGTTAGATCTATTGAACCACTTCAAAGAGTTTTGTGTTACAGCACTCGTGCTTTCAAATCCTGGAGTTGGGACCAGGCAATGCCGCACTTATTGTGTTTTTCTTTTTTTTGTCTTTTTTTTTTTATTAACTGTCACACAGCTAGTATCTGTTCATGTGAATAGTATTATATTATTATTATATAATATTCTTTTTCAATTTATAATAAAATTATAATTCTATTTATACTTGTTGATTTCTATTTGATTCCATATGTGTCACATATGCCAATTATAATTCAGTATAATAATGTCTTTCTGCTTCTCTATGAACATAATAATTAATATCATTTTTGTTTTTAGTCTTTTCTGTCTATTAGTCTTTTCTGTCTATTCTTCTGTAGGCATCAATCGTTATTCCAGTCCCCAAACCTGGAAAGGATTATACGGACCCAATAAATTATCTCCCTATTGCTTTAACGAGCTGAATATGTAAAACCATGGAACGAATGATTAATGAGAGACTCGTTTGGTACCTGGAATCCAACAAGCTGATAACAAGGTATCAAAGTGGATTCCGGCACCAACGAAGCACAATAGACAATCTCATTCGATTTGAATCGTTTATTAGGGAAGCTTTCGTAAAGAAAGAACATCTAATCGCTGTATTTTTATACTTGGAGAAAACTTATGATACTGCATGGAAGTACGGTATCATGAATGATCTTTATGACCTTGGTCTTAGAGGCCGGTTACCAATTTTTATAGAGAAACTTTTCGATGATAGTTTCATGTCCGAATGGGTTCAACCCTCTCTGACATTCATGAACAGGAGATGGGTGTGCCACAGGGCAGAATACTCTCTGTCACCCTTTTTAATATAAAAATATACAGTAAAGTTAAATGCATCAATCCTGGTGTGGATTGCTCTCTATATGTTGACGACTTTGTTATAAGTTATCGTGCAAAAAACATGAACACTATTGAGAGACAACTTCAACAATGTCTCAATAAACTTCAGACCTGGTCTGATGAAAATGGTTTTAAATTTTCTAAATCTAAAACCAATTGTATGCATTTTTGTCAACTACGTAAACATCATGAAGACCCTCATCTAACACTGTATGGGTCACCATTACCAGTAGTGGGTGAGACAAAATTCCTTGGTCTTATTTTCAACCGTAAATTAACGTTTTACCACACCTTAAATACTTGAAGGCCAAGTGCCTTAAAGCTCTTAATTTACTTAAAGTTGTTGCAAACACTAACTGGGGAACGGATTGGCAAGTCCTTTTACAACTTTATAGATCTCTTATCAGATCCAAGATGGACTACGGCTCAATAGTATATGGATCGACTCGTAAAGAAGGATAAAAATATCGGACAGGGAAAGCAGCATTCAAGGACGACAGTCAACCACAGAAACAAACACGCAAACAGACAAACGAAAAGGCAAAAGTAATAAAAAATGCAAACGAAATCACAAACACAAAAGGGTTGACAAGAGGGCTACCGCCTTGGAACGGTCAGTGGCAAAGTAGGCCTCTGGGGGCTTAAACCCGTTCTAGGGTGCACCAAACCTCACTTACCCTACTGTCATCCCATTAAAACATGACAGTGTAAATAAAGAAATCCCCGCCATGATCTAATCTCTAACCAACAAGGCAGCATCAATAGGCAATATTAGTAAAACACAAATATGCTCGTGTAAATATAATACAAAAAAACAATAGCCTAGAAAGCCACAACGAAGGTACTCAATGACTTGGCAGAAGCCAGAGCAGTAAGAAAATACACCATTAAGGGCACGACAGGAAAGATCATGGACAAACATCAAACGCCACCGTCCCAATGGGCTTTAGGTAGGCGTCATCATAGGGTCCACAGCCTGTACGGTCATCGTACAATTAAAGAGGAAAGCATAGTGGCGAACTGTAAAAGGGTCCACCACCAAGCATGCAGTACGTTGCAAAATGATAGGGTCATAACCTCTTTTGATAAACTTTTTAACAAGTTTAACAAAGATAGTATGAAAGTGATCATGACCAAGAATCTTACGAAGTTTATGAATCACATCACCATAGAAGTCCTTAAATTACATTTATATTTGGAAAGAAGATCAGGGTTACGATAATAAAATTTTGCAAAGGTTTTACGAAGTTTATGGCAACGGTAACCCTGATTGAGTAACTTTTTAGTTATCCAAAGATTACGAATATTAAAGTCCTCAACTCGAGTACAAGCTCTAAAAAAACTAATAAGTTGAGACAGATACACCCTATAAAAAGTTGCTCGGGGAATATCCCCATCCAAGTGGGGATAATTAACAATGTCAAAATTAAAATCAACTCTCTTGTCATAGATTTTGCTAATTATTTTACCATTATCAATCGAGAGATCTAAATCAAGTAAAGAAGCGTTATTATCAGATATATTTTCTTTATTAAGCCGAAGTTCTTTAGGATAAATATTATGAACCATAGTTGGAAAGAAAGGGTTGTCAATGTTCAGTATGTCATCCAAATACCGAGAGGTGTCATTAAAAGCTTCAATAACATCTGCCTGGGTATCTGGTGAAAGACTCAACATGAAATCCCTTTCATAGCAAAATAAAAACAAATCTGCGACAAGTGGTGCACAGTTCGTACCCATACGGATACCAACAATTTGTCTATACACGGTGGTACCATACCTGACGAAAATATTATCTAATAGGAAGATTAGTGCTTCACAAACTTCATAGCAAAAATAAAAGAGTATGATAATGGACCTTTGGAAACGGCCGAGCACGAAACATACGAAATATTGCAGTCTCGCTTTGATTGAGACTGTTCATGAGTGGTAGTGAAATATGCTAGCTAACGCTCACGCCCTCTAGCCCCGGGTTGAGCAGAACTCAATATTCATAAAATCAAGAGCACACAATTTTAACCATCCCGAAGATGGCATGCATATGGCGGTGGACATGGAGTTAGCCTTCTTTAATGTATTCCCCATGTCGTACGGCGTATGGTCCCAGTATCTAATAAAATGAAATGCCCCGAAGAACGAAATAAACATGCACACTAGCGTTCGTTTAGTGCAGTGTGGCGGCTGTAAAAAGTCTCCCCGTGCTACGAATCAGTAGTGTTATTTTTTACTGGTCCTTTGGGACCAACGAGCCCAATATAGGTGGCTTTAAAGTAGAATACCGCTTAAGCCGGTGCTAGGGGGCGTGAGAGGTGTTGTTTCTTTCATTACTTCTCATGAACAGGCTGCTTTATTCTCTGAATTGTGTTTGTTGCTCTCAAAGGATCACCTTTATCAGTATTTATTATAATGGAATTTAGTTGGGAGCAGCGCTTATGAAGCCTGCGTATAAAAAGCAGACAACATATCCTATGAGTGGTTAAACAATAACCAGAGCCTTTTATCGGCCGGAGTAGTGGAACCACCGAATCAAAAATTAAGTAAGAAAACAAAAGAAATTGAAAATGTACCACCGATAACTAACTATAAGTATCGGGCTCAGCGATCTCCAAAGTTCGAATGAATAACAGTACTGATTGCAAGCGCGGGGAGACGTTTTACTGCCGCCACACTGCACAAGCAACGCCACTGTGCTATAAAAAAAGAGTATGATAATGGACCTTTGGTCCACATAGTATAATTGTCTAAACTGCCGTTAGTGAAAAACGCTTTAATATTATTACATGCCAAAAATGTAGTATTTTCTCTAGCGAATGTTTTTTAAATAAGAGAAATTAGCTTGTCTGCAATAAGATGATGTGGTAAGGTTGGTTATAGTGTAGAGAAGTCGTAAGTACTTATTGATGGAACTTGACCTTTATTGAAAAATTATCAAGAACGTCTCCTGAATTTTTTATAGACCAAAATAAATTAATCCCAGAGTTTTCATAAGTTTTATCACAATATAGTTTAACGTAATCTTTAACGGCAGTAAGACAAGAAGTTAAAAGTTTGGAGATGTTTGTTGTGGTGCAGGCACTAGAATTAGAAATAAAGCGAGCCCTATAAGGATTTTTATGTAATTTGGGAATGCAGTACATGGTAGGCAGTTTATTTTGCTTATCGTTTACACCAGCCTTGAAAGTAGTGCACCGAGTGATATGTGCGGAAACAACATCATCCTCAGTAGAATTTACTGGAGTATACGAATTGGTGCTGCCGATTTCCAGAGATAAAACATTGACGTTATGTAGGCGTCAAACAATAATTACATTATTAGCTGCTTTATCTGCAGAAACTAAAACAAATTTCTTATGAAATTCCTGAATTCCCGATTTTAGATCCGTACGAAAGGAAAACCTAGGTCTCGGAGGTAGTAAAGAGGGGTCAGCATTATAAAAGTTAATACGTGTATCTATAGTTTTAAGAATATACTTTTTCTTAGTAGAAAGCGAGTTTGGGTCCGCATGTTCTCTACGGCACCATTTTATACTAAAATCTTCGTAAGTCATACTTGCTTATGCTCGATCCTATACATAATCCAAGGATTACGACTCGCCTTACGACTCGGGTTTTCTGGTCGTACCCTAGATTGGTTTTCTCTTTAGCTGCAACTACTATGGTTGTTCAGTAAGATTCTGGATACATCCCGAGATGTTTATTATTTTGTATGTGTATCTTTAGTTAGTTTCTCTGGATGTGGACTTTATTGTTAGAGGATTCCTTTTGATGGGATGTAGTTTTATCAGTATTTATTAACATGCACACTAGCGTTCGTTTAGTGCAGTGTGGCGGCTGTAAAAAGTCTCCCCGTGCTACTTAACAGTAGTGTTATTTTTTACTGGTCCTTTGGGACCAACGAGCCCAATATAGGTGGCTTTGAAGTAGAATACCGCTTAAGCTGGTGCTAGGGGGCGTGATAAGTGTTGCTTCTTTCATTACTTCTCATGAACAGACTCAATAAAACCGAGTCTGCTGCTTTATTCCCTTAATGGTGTTTGTTGCTCTCAAAGGATCACCTTTATCAGTATTTATTATTTACACTGTCTTGTCTATTTGGGCGCTGAAGACAGGATAATAGCGAGGATTGTGCGCATATGAAATCGATTCAAGCTAACCAGTAGGCCTTATTGCCTACTGACCGTTCCAAGTCGGTAAGCCTGTCTTCACCATTTCTGTTGTTTTTTGTCTCTTTCATTGTAGTTTCTAGTCCTTGTTTGCAGTACAGTGCGGACCTACGATGCCATTGCGTTCGGACGCTGTGGTTTCTATAGGACCCTACATATCATTTTAGGTGCCTTTCTAGAAAAAAAAATAATAAATTGAAACTCCCCTCCTAATAAAGACCCCCTCCCCCTTTTATATAAGGCCATAAAATATATTACAAAAAAAAAAAAAATCCATAAAATATTCGCTGTTTTGAGCATAAATCACGCTATATCTTGTTGTTATTATTTGTGAAATGAATCTATAGAGTACTCTTTAAATAATACCGAGAGACAATTTTTAAATTGAATTCATTACTTCTATGAATATTTAGTGTATAGTGTTCATGAAATCGGTTTGTGTTAAAATAAAAGGAGTGTTACGGGAAACGACGTCGCGTCATTTGCCTGACGTCATACAGGAAATGACGTGACGTCGTTATGGTCATCAGCATCCATTGTTACTTATAATATAAGGAGTAGTACATGCTGTAACTGAACTGCTTCAGTCCAAAATGGTCAAAAGACAGAGAAAGAGGAAACATACAATGTTTAAGAAGAACTGCATACCTTACAACAAGGGTTTCGGTACGAGCAGTCGATGGTTTCATCACCACTCCTGACAGAAAAATAAGACGAGCTGAGTTATCTTCTGGGAGGTGTACATTACCATTCGCATCAACCAGTCACCAGGATGCACTACTTCTTCGCCCAAGTGCTGCAAAAAAGGCAAAACACATTAAGCTTTTAAGAGATACTGATGGCAACCGTATTATCAGCAACAGAAAAATGATGGAGGCAGTAAATGACCCCAACAAGAAACACCAGACTATACAATGTTCAGATTCCGAGTATGAAATTCAATCGAACAAGAAATGGGGACTAGGACTAGCATGGAAATACACGTTTACATGTAAACACTGACTTCATATCAGGGGAATACAAGTTTTTCGAAGAAATCCCCACATCTCTACCAGGACCAAATGCTGCATCAACAAATGTATCACTTCAAATTGGACTTCAAGATACACCGATGGGCAATACCCGGGCCCGCGTAGTAATAGCTGCAATGAACATTCCACCTCCAGCCAAGTCTGCGATGCAAAAGACAGCTAACAAGGTGGCTCGAGAAACAGTAACAATTAACAAAGCGGACATGCTGGACAAGCAAGAATTACTGCAAAATATTCTGGTTGAGCACGGTCTCGATGGGGTAGCGAGGTCCACGGTTCGTTTGATGGTCGGTACAACAGCATAACCATTGTTAGTGCAACAAAGCCAGGCCAAAATTCATCGCAAGCAATCGGTGTTTGCTGATTCAATGACAGAAAACCACTTCATCCTGGACTACGAAGTGGAACATAAGTTGTGCTATGCTGGAGCACACTTACGGGCACATTGTGTGGATGTAAATTGCCCTGGTGGACACTTTGAGTGCACGGCCACAATTCCGGATATTGCACCTCATAGCGAATACGAGATGGCATAGTCGATAGCCAAACGACTTGGCGAGAAAGGTATTAAAGTGACAATACTAACAACCGACCAGGTTGCAAAATCTCAAAAAGGGTTTCAGGAAGCGTACAAGGTCCTTTTTTCTGATATGGAAATAACACAACAGTGTGATCCCATCGACTTGTCACGGACACAGGCCCGAAATTGCATGAAAGCCACTTTTAGCCGGGAGATGTTTGTGCGTTGCAGAACCAGAGATGACTCGAACAAACTGCAAAAAGTGTTTGCATTGGATGTTAAGGCCAGAAGTACTGTGGAAACTTACCGCGTCTGGTTAAGACCGTAGAGAAAGCTGTAAAAGCTACAATCCTCTGCTATGATGGGGACAGTAGTAAGTGTAGACGGGCCTCTCTGCTTTGTGGTGGCGGCCAAAAGACGTGCTGGTTCGAGCGATCTGCTTTCTTGGGCCCCCACAAGATTACCACGCTGAGAACGACAGATAGTGATAATTTACTTTTAGAGGAAGTTTTGAAAATCAGACTCGGTGAACACGCGCTCAAAAACACATTACACAACTACAACACCCAATCATGTAAATCATTCAATAGAGTATGATAATGGACCTTTGGAAACGGCCGAGCACGACACGTACGAAATATTGCAGTCTCGGTTTGATTGAGACTGTTCATGAGCGGTAGTGAAATATGCTAGCTACCGCTCAGGCCCTCTAGCCCCGGGTTGAGCAGAACTCACATAAAATCTATGGTACACAATTTTAACCATCCCGAAGATGGCATGCATACGGCGGTGGCCATGGAGTTATATGCTTCCCCATGTCGTACGGCGTATGGTCCCAGTATCTAATAAAATTAAATGCCCCGAAGAGCGAAATAAACATAATGGAATTTAGTTGGGAGCAGCGGTTATGAAGCCTGCGTATCACAATAACAGCCAAATGACTAAATTAAAAAGCAGACAACATATCCTATAAGTGGTTAAACAATACCAGAGCCTTTTATCGGCCGGAGTAGTGGAAGCACCGAATCAAAAATTAAGTAAGAAAACAAAAGAAATTGAAAATGTACCACCGATAACTAAATATAAGTATCGGACTCGGCGATCTCCAAAGATCGAATGAATAACAGTACTGATTGCAATGCCTCATTATCAAAGAGTGTACCAAAAAATGTGAATTACTCTAGAAATTTTGAAGGTCGCTGTTCTTCAGCAATATTACGGCACAACAACGGACAGTGTGATGCTCTACTTATGAATTTAGAATGAATGAATGAATGGTGTTTTGCGGCACGTCGACACATAAATAGGTCATATTGTGCGCAAATATTTATGAAAAATTAAGTATTAATTAATAATTAATGTAAATATATAAAGATAAAACTATTAAAACATAAGGGATGATCAGGTGTAATATAAACTATGTATGTAAATCAACAAATGCCCGTCAACGGGTATATAAACAAGTAAATATATATAAGAACACATCACAATGATTTATATAGTCTGATCTCTTTCAGGAAATCTAAAACAAGACTAAAATTTACAGTATCAAATAACTCTTTCATAGTATTAACATTGTAGTACCTTTGACGCATAGGATCAAAATCTTCACATTCCAATAAAATGTGTTTGACTACCGAGAACAGAGAACAGATACTGACAGTCCTGGTGAATGTGCCTGGTATTTACATGAAAAAATGGTTCCTGGAATCAGTCAGAAGCTCCAGATGGGGTATATAAAGAGTCTCGTTTTGAAGAAAGTTAACGATGTAAACTTTCTTATATATATTGAGGAATCTGGCGGGTTGCGTGTAGTGCACCGAGATCAATTAAAACCGTATGTCCGGGAATACAAACCCAAATGATGGCGCGCGCTTATATGAGAAATATCGTCAGTAAAGGTCAAGGTCAAAAAAGGACTGGGTCAAATTCAAGGATAAAGTTAAAAATATATAAATAAAATAAAATGTAAATTATTATTTTTCCCCAGGATGGCCGCTGTTAAGATTATCAAGTTGGGAAAGCGTGGACGAGCTTACCAGTGTGTCACGTGTGGTTACACGTAGGACAAGGCGAGTGTCGAGGTACATTTTTATGTCCACCATTGTTCGGCATACCTATAGTCTGCGGCCCATGTTTCTTTTGTACAGGCGATGAGTCAAAGTTAGAGAGACATTTGGCAAAAACATCTGGCCAAGACGGACATCTTGACGGGAATTATTGGAGTGGAGAGATCCCCTGTTCAAAGACATTTCAATCCGGGGAGAACATCCAAAGAAACTAAGCAGGGACGAGAGTAGGATGCACTGGTTGCGTCTCCTTAATTTTGAACCAGAGGTCACTGAAAATCTGGATCTTCAGTTGCTACAAGAGGTTAGTAAACAGAACTGGACTCCGGAGCAGGCTTCACCCATGCAGGTTTCAAAAGAACAAGATCCGGTTGTAGAGGGAGCGGTCGTGGTATCAGTTGGACAGGAGACAGTCAGGGGTGTGACCATCGACCACATGATGAAGGTGCAGGATGCCATTGACAAACTCCAGACGGATGTGAATGACGGTTTACGTATCGCACTAGACGTGGCAAAAAATGATGACATGATGTTAAAAATGCAGGCTTCCGTGGAAGAGATTAAACAGAGACTGATAGCGATGGAGAAGAAGGAGGCCCAAACGAGTGAGAGGAGGGACCGAGAGAGACAAGGTCAGTGGTCCAGATCCAGAGATCGTCGGGATAGGCGCCTTTGAAATTTGAATGTTAACATAAACAGTAACATTGTGTTTGGATATATTGACAGATTTTTTTTATGGGGTGAATAATTTATTGAAAAGTAGTGGGTTTGTTTAAAATGTGCATTCGGTTGTTATTTCTCTCCTATTGTAATTTAAATATATTATATTAATAATCTATTTCATAATAGTAGTCAAATGTTTGCGAGGGACCATCAAACATTTCAGCAGGGGGTAGTTGTAAGGTCCTAGATACAGACTATTACGAGTATATAAGTGCGGGGCATACTCAACAGAAACCAGTGGCTGATGTCCGATAATACTTTAACTTTGTGAATGTTTACACATGGCTGCGAAGCAGGGCAGGTTTCCACAATCAAGTTTAGCGAAAACTTCCACTGACAGCGGTTCTTACCTGTGCGGATCAATTAATAAGCATCCATATTTCACTAATTCATTTTGTTTCATAGCATATCCGGCGTATAAATACAAAACATATAGATTTTCTGCGCATCTTGGGTTAAAGGTTCAAACGGAAATTGAATGAATGAATGAATGGTGTTTTACGGCACGTCGACACATAAATAGGTCATATTCTGTGCAAAAAGTGAAGAAAAATGAAGAAATGAAGTATTAATTAAAAATTAATGTAAATATATAAAGATAAAACTATTAAAAAATAAGGGATGATAAGGTGTTATATAAACTATGTATGTAAATCAACGAATGCCCGTCAACGGGTATATAAACAAGTAAATATATATAAAAACACATTATAATGATTTATATAGTCTGATCTCTTTTAGGAAATCTAAAACAAGACTAAAATCTACAGTATCAAATAACTCTTTCATAGTATTAACATTGTAGTACCTTTGACGCATAGGATCAAAGTCTACACATTCCAATAAGATGTGTTTGACCGTTAACGGTGCAAAGCAGGGTATACATTCTGGTAATTGCTCACCTTGTAATAAATATGAATGAGTATAACGTGTATGCCCTATCCTGCACCGGGCTAGGACAACTTCCTCTCGACGAATGGGTCTACTAGGAGAACGCCATTCTCCGAGCAACGGTTTAATTGGATGGAGTTTATTGTTAACTGACAAATCCCAAGCGGTTTGCCAAGAGTTACGAATATATGTGTTAATACAACTTTTAAAATCAGTATAAGGTCATTTGGTATTAGATATATGTAAATCTAATGCTGCCTTAGCAGCACTATCAGCTCTATCATTACCACGTATTCCTACATGGCTTGGAAGCCAGCAGAAAATAATAACATTATCAATTATAAGAGAATTGTACTTTTCTAAAAGTTGAAGCACAACTGGGTTATCATGTTTCATATTACCCAGTGCTTGAAGAGATGAAAGGGAATCAGAAAATATTACAAAATGGTCATCATCAGATTCCTGAATATAATTTAAAGCAAGTTCAATTGCCTTAAGTTCAGCTGAAAAGATAGAGGCCTTGTCAGGCAGGCGGCTCTTTATGCTGTGTTTGTGAACAGCTGCTGCAGCTACCTTATCTCCATCTTTAGAGCCATCTGTGTAGATATGTTGAAAGTCTCTGTAATTCGATATAATTTCATTAAATTTGCTTTGAAAGACAGTAGGGTCTTTACTGGATTTGTTATTATTGCAAAGATCAAAAATAATTGTTGGAGTTTCCAAAGTCCACGGTGGAATTTGTGGTACTTTGTACTTGGCAATCAAATTTAGGTCGATTTCAGTGTCTCTTAATTTTGCTTTAATACGAAGACTAGGATTAAAAACATTATCGAAAGTTGGGTTTGAAGGGTTAGACTTTAATTTAATGGCGTATTGAAGAGCTAATTTGTCTCGTCTATGAGATAGTGATAGTTCATTGGCTTCAACATATAGACTTTCGGCTGGTGATGTACGAAAGGCACCTAAGGCGAGTCGTAATCCTTGATTATGTATAGGGTCGAGCATCTGCAAGTACGACTTGCGAGTCGATCCATATACTATTGAGCCGTAGTCCAGCTTGGATCTGATAAGAGATCTGTAAAGTCGCAAGAGGACTTTTCGATCTGCTCCCCAATTAGTGTTTGCAACAACTTTAAGTAAGTTAAGAGCTTTAAGGCATTTGGCCTTCAAGTATTTAAGGTGTGGTATAAACGTTAATTTACGGTCGAAAATAAGACCAAGGAATTTTGTCTCATCCACTACTGGTATTGGTGACCCGTCCAGTGTTAGATGAGGGTCTTCATGATGTTTACGAAGTTGACAAAAGTGCATACAATTAGTTTTAGATTTAGAAAATTTAAAACCATTTTCATCAGACCAGTTCTGAAGTTTATTGAGACATTGTTGTAATTGTCTCTCGATAGTATTCATGTTTTTTGCACGATAACATATAACAAAGTCGTCAACAAATAGCGAACAATCCACACCTGGATTGATGCATTTTACTATACTGTTAATCTTTATATTAAAAAGTGTGACAGATAGTATGCTGCCCTGTGGAACACCCATCTCCTGTTCATGAATATCAGAGAGGGTTGAACCCATTCGGACACGAAACTGTCTATCATCTAAGAATTTCTCTATAAAAATGGGTAATCGGCCTCTAAGACCAATGTCATGTAGATCATTCATAATACCGTACTTCCATGCAGTATCATAAGCTTTCTCCAAGTCAAAAAATACAGCGACTAAATGTTCTTTTTTTATGAAAGCTTCCCTAATAAACGATTCAAATCGTATGAGATTGTCTGTTGTGCCTCGTTGGCGCCGGAATCCACTTTGATACTTTGTTATCAGTTTGTTGGACTCCAGGTACCAAACGAGTCTCTCATTAATCATTCGTTCCATGGTTTTACATATACAACTCGTTAAAGCGATTGGGCGATAATTTATTGGGTCCGTATGATCCTTTCCAGGTTTGGGGACTGGAATAACGATTGCTTCCCGCCAAGAATCGGGGAAGATTCCCGTCACCCAAACCTTATTAAATATATCAAGAAGGGTAGAGAGACAGGATTCAGGTAAATGTTTTAGTAATTGATAATGGATATCATCAGGACCAGCTGATGTATCATGAGCCTTTTTAAGGGACTCTCGAAGTTCTTTGAGAGTGAATAGTTTATTGTATTTTTCCAAGATTTTCGACTTGAAGTTCAGCTTCTTCTGTTCTTTTTGTTTCTTATTTTTCAGAAAATTTGGTTGACAATTTTCAGAAGAAGAATTTTTTGAGAAAGTTTCTGCCAAAGTGTTGGTAATATCTTTGACAGATGTTATATCTCCATTATCTGTTTTAAGATGATTTACAGATCTGGAATTACCTTTACCCCTTATTTTCCGGACCATGTCCCATGTCTTCTTAAGAGATGAGCGAGAATTCAGCCTAGAGACGTAAGATCTCCAGGATTTCCTCTTGCTATCCTTAATAGTACGACGGGCTTTCGCACGAAAAACTCTAAAGTTATCTAAATTTGTTTGAGTTGGCCGCAAGTTAAAATTATTTAATGCAGCTTTACGATCGCTGACTGCCTTTTTGCAGTCATCGTCGTACCATGGTTTATGTGGGCGTTTAGGATTTGCCGAGGTTTTTGGAATGGTTTGATCAGCTATATCGTGAAGAGCTTTGGTAAAAAGAGCAGTTGCGTCTTCGACATCCTCGAAAAAGGAAGGTTTTAATTGTTCCTCGCAAAGAGATTGAAACGTAGTCCAATCAGCTTTGCAAAGTTTCCATCGTTGCATTTTTTCGAGAAGTGGAGGGCCGATATTTTCAAGAAATATGGGGAAGTGGTCACTTCCACAGAGGTCGTCTCCAACACTCCACGAAAAATCCATCAAAAGCGTTGGATCGCATATTGTTTAATCAATGGAAGAATGAGAGCCTGTAGCAGGATGTAAATAAGTATGTGACTTGTTATTAAAAAGACATAAATTGTTTTTGGCTAAGAAATCCTCAATTTTCTTGCCTTTATCGTTTATATCTTTACAACCCCAGATGTAGTTGTGTGCATTAAAATCGCCCAAGAGTATAAAAGGTGATGGCAATTGTGCAACTAGGTGATTTAGATCTTTAGGGTCTAGTGAAGAACTAGGTGGTAAATATAAGGAACATATTGTTATGACTCTGTGCATAGTAACACTGACCGCAATAGCTTGCACATTTGTTTTCAACGCAACAGGTCTGTGAGGAATGTTTCGATAAACGATTATCAAAACTCCACCAGTCGCCTTGTCCCCGGTATGACAAATATGATTGTATAGTGAGTATTGTTTAAAAGATACCTTATCACTTGTCTTCAAGAATGTTTCCTGAAGACAAAAGGCAATAGGGTTGTGTTCATTTAAAATTAAGCTGATTTCATCATAATTTGGTTTCAAACCTCGACAATTCCATTGAATGATCTTATTAGTTTTACCCATTATTGAACGGAAATTGAGGAAAGGCTATTCCATCAGTTGGGATTACTGGGTAAAGATACAAATTGATTACTTAAATGTTTTAATTTTTATTTAACAACAATATGGTCAATTTCATATTAACATAGCAATGCCAAATATTTGATTTATAGTATATCGGCGTAGTCCTTCATCATTTTTAGCATACTAAGCGTCATTACCCTCTGTGGGGAGTAAAATGTTACACCTTTTTGTTACGTCATGAAATTCTGCAAATTCCAATAACGCCCATATATAAGCACTGGAAACGGGCTATTCAAAGTCTTCTGCCACAACATATCGAGAGAAAAGAAATATATATGTGATTTTCAAGTGAACAGTACGAGAAACGTAAGGATGGAGGCCGATGTTTGGTTAAACAGCTTAGTTGCTGAAATATTTCGAGTTTATTCTTCGTTAGTGTGTAAAAACGAGTATGCTAATGGACCTTTTCGAAACGGCCGAGCACGACACATAAGTTCACTTTCTTTTGCTGTTCAAAGTTATTCTTCAGTCCACCGCCCGGTAGATTTGGTGCCGTTTGTAGAAACAGACTATTACAGCAATCAGCGTTCGAGGTCAGAGCGCGACGACGTCTTACTTGCCGTTTGTAGAAACAGACTATTACAGCAATCAGCGTTCGAGGTCAGAGCGCGACGACGTCTTACTAGTTCGATTCATACGTTTAAACAGCGGGTCCTCGTACAGCTTCTGATGTCCAGCGTCCTGAACTGATGAAGAAACATAAAGTTTAGTTATGGTTTTGTTCGGTTTATTGGCTCACTTTTTAAGACAAACAAGAAGGCAAAAGCAATAATAAATGCAAACGACATCACAAACACAAAAAGGGTTGACAATAGGGCTACCGCCTTGGAACGGTCAGTGGCAAAGTAGGCCACTGGGGGTTTAAACCGGTTCTAGGGTGCACCAAACCTCACACTTACCCTACTGTCATCTCATTAAAACAGGACAGTGTAAATAAAGAATCCCCGCCATGATCTAATCTCTAACCAACAAGGCAGCATCAATAGGCAATATAAGTAAAACACAAATATGCTCGTGTAAATATAATACAAAAAAACAATAGCCTAGAAAGCCACAATGAAGGTACTCAATGACTTTGCAGAAGCCAGAGCAGTAAGAGAATAAACCAATAAGGGCACGACAAGAAAGATCATGGACAAACATCAAACGCCACCGTCCCAATGGGCTTTAGGTAGGCGTCATCATAGGGTCCACAGCCTGTCCGGTCATCGTACAATTAAAGAGGAAATCATAGTGGCGAACTGTAAAAGGGCCCACCACCAAGCATGCAGTACGTTGCAAAATGATAGGGTCATAACCTCTTTTGATAAACTTTTTAACAAGTTTAACAAAGATAGTATGAAAGTGATCATGACCTAGAATCTTACGAAGTTTATAAATCACATCACCATAGAAGTCAGGTTGTGATAGTCCTTGTCGCAGAAGAGTCCTTAAATTACTTTTATATTTGGAAAGAAGGTCAGGGTTACGATAATAAAATTTTGCAAAGTTTTTACGAAGTTTATGGTAACGGTAACCCTGATGGAGTAGCTGTTTAGTTATACAAAGATTACGAATATTAAAGTCCTCAACTCGAGTACAAGCTCTAGAAAAACGAATAAGTTGAGACACATATACCCCATAAGAAGTTGCTCGGGGAACATCCCCATCCAAGTGGGGATAATTAACAATGTCAAAATTAAAATCATCTCTCTTGTCATAGATTTTGCTAATTATTTTGCCATTTTCAATCGAGAGATCTAAATCAAGAAAAGAAGCGTTATTATCAGATATATTAGCTTTGTTAAGCTGAAGTTCTTAAGGATAAATATAATTAACCATAGTTGGAAAGAAAGGGTTGTCAATGTTCAATATGTCATCCAGATAATATGTCAATGTTCAATATGTCATCCAGATACCGAGAGGTATCATTATATTATATTATTGTAATGTGAGATAGTTTGTGACCGAGTTACGAATTTCTGTACCTTTACCGCCGGAATCCTCTTTTGAATTTCTTTCTCGGTGCTTATAATCTACAGAAATGGAGAACCTAGACGGTTACTAGCGGAAATAAAACAGTCTACTTCGTGTGCGTTAGTGTATGCATTACAACATATAAACTGTTCACTGTTACCATGTGTAATTACAAGATTGCATTATCAAAAGTGAAAAATGTAAAGGAACTGTTGCTACCTTACCATGAGCAATAATGAAAATCATTATAATGAAAATAAAAAAAATAAAAAGGAAATCAGCAGGCTTGAACCCTTCCTTCCCGGGCACTAACATGACGCCTTAGTCAACTGAGTACTGAGGCCAGTGAATGTTTCATTGCTAATATACATAATTATAATAATAATGACTACATGCTACATTTCAGCAGACTGGTCTAGCGGAAATAAAACAGTCTACTGCGTGTGCGTTAGTGTGTGCATTACAATAAATACTGATAAAGGTGATCCTTTGAGAGCAACAAACACAATTAAGAGAATAAAGCAGCAGACTCGGTTTTATTGAGTCTGTTCATGAGAAGTAATGAAAGAAGCAACACTTCTCACGCCCCCTAGCACTGGCTTAAGCGGTATTCTACTTCAAAGCAACCCAAATGCGGCTCGTTCGTCCCAAAGGACCAGTAAAAAATAACACTACTGATTCGTAATACGGGGAGACTTTTTACAGCCGCCACACTGCACTAAACGAACGCTAGTGTGAATGTTAATAAATACTGATAAAGGTGATCCTTTGAGAGCAAGAAACCAAGAGTTTGGAAGGGTATGTTAACATTTCTAAAATATGTTTTCCTCTCCAATCGTCTAATGATTATGTGTAGTGATTTGTAAAGTGGGGTCGAAACATAATCACAACATCGAGCGTTATATTGATAATGACGAAATCTGGTGAATGACGATAACTGGTACACAGCCAGTTCAGAATTATTTTTTTTTTAAATATATTCAACACTATTCTGCAGCAGAAATCTTGTTTTCCATAGTAGCAAGAGAATAAATAGCATTACTGCACTTTAAATTTGCAAAAACGTTCAAAACATATCACAGATAGTGCGGGAAGTAGCATTAGTGAGTATTTCAAAATCTTTTATTTATTTAAAATTGTAATAATTCATGCATTAAAAGTGTACGAAATTAGGCTCTAGTAATATTTTGCATCATCTAAATAGCGCTAAATTCCGTACACCTCTCGGTCTATTGATTTGTAGTAATATAGCTTTACATCTGCCATGACTTTGACCCTATATATCATTTAGTGGAAACTTCCAGCGATTTAAACACAAGCCAACCCGGTTCGATTCTTGTGGAGTAGAATTTCTTTTGTTGCTTTTTGGAGAAATAAAAAAAGAAAGTAAAAAAATCATGGTATTAAGACGTCGTGTTTTTTTTTTCATTACATATCATTGAAAAATCAATATTGCTGGACGATTAAGTATTAGAGAGATAGAGCATATTTGCCATATGAATGGTGTTGATTGATTTTAAAGCAATTAGTGTTAATTGGACGTAGTGGACCGATCAAGGACAAGCTTGTTGAAATTGCGGAATTCATAAATCAGTGTAGAGATTCAATGTAAATAAACTAAATAATAAAATAACGCAGGAAAGTTCTTATAATATGTCATTTCGTTTCTCATCCATTTGTTTCGTATCCATATTTGTTTTTTTTGTGCACAATATAACCTATTTATGTGTCGATGTGCCGTAAAACACCATTCATTCATTCATTCCATTCTTTTCTTCCAGAATACTAAAAATGGCAAAAACCAACTCAAAGCGAGTAAAAAAAGCAAAATTCTGCTAGAAGGCGCTCCTTGATGCCGTCAGCGAAGTGAGGCAAGGGCTATCGCTGAGAAAGGCGACAATAAAGTATGGTGTACCAGTTATGACCATAGAGGTAGAAGAGGCTATGGTATCTAAATTGAAGTAGCAGCCCTGGCGGGGTTTGGGATCACCCGACGGATGTTGTCAATAAAGGTCGGCAGGATGGTGAGAAGAATAAACATCAAAACCCCGTTTCGCAATGGTGTTCCTGGCAAGGGCTGGGTGTCCGGGTTCCTTCGGAAACACCCGGATCTAAGTATACGGTCACCTACAGCGCTTTCAACGGTTCGGGCAAGGATCCTGAATACGTTATAACAGAGCGGTATTTTACTGACTTGCACACAGTATTAACTGATCTCTCCATTACAGATAAACCCGCTCTTATATGGAACATTGACGAGACAAGTGGGCCGTTGCTTCAAAAACCGTCGAAAGTGATCGCCGAATGCTTGTGAAGAACATTCCAGGCCGGGTCGGGAACAGCCGAGAGAATGTGTCCGTTTTGGCCTGCATAAACGCCGATGGGGGCGGGGGGGGAATACCACCAATGGCCATTGTGAAGGGAATGAATGAATGAATGAATGGTGTTTTACGGCACGTCGACACATAAATAGGCCATATTGTGCGCAAAAAAATGATGAAAATGAAGAATTAATTAAAAATTAATGTAAATATATAAAGATAAAATTATTAAAAAATAAGGGATGATAAGGTGTAATATAAAGTATGTATGTAAATCAACAAATGCCCGTCAACGGGTATATAAACAAGTATAAATATATAAGAACACATTACAATGATTTATATAGTCTGATCTCTTTGAGGAAATCTAAAACAAGACTAAAATCTACAGTATCATATAACTCTTTCATAGTATTTACATTGTAGTACCTTTGACGCATAGGATCAAAGTCTACACATTCCAATAAGATGTGTTTGACCGTTAACGGTGCAAAGCAGGGTATACATTCTGGTAATTGCTCACCTTGTAATAAATATGAATGAGTATAACGTGTATGCCCTATCCTGCACCGGGCTAGTATAACTTCCTCTCGACGAATGGGTCTAGTAGAAGAACGCCATTCTCCGAGTAACGGTTTAATTGAATGGAGTTTATTGTTAAAGGACAAATCCCAAGCGGTTTGCCAAGAGTTACGAATATATGTGTTAATACAACTTTTAAAATCAGTATAAGGTAATTTGGTATTAGATATAGGTAAATCTAATGCTGCCTTAGCAGCACTATCAGCTCTATCATTACCACGTATTCCTACATGGCTTGGAAGCCAGCAGAAAATAATAACATTATCAATTATAAGAGAATTGTATTTTTCTAAAAGTTGAAGCACAACTGGGTTATCATGTTTCATATTACCCAGTGCTTGAAGAGATGAAAGGGAATCAGAAAAGATTACGAAATGGTCATCATCAGATTCCTGAATATAATTTAAGGCAAGTTCAATTGCCTTAAGTTCAGCTGAAAAGATAGAGGCCTTGTCAGGCAGGCGGCTCTTCATGCTGTGTTTGTGAACAGCTGCTGCAGCTACCTTATCTCCATCTTTAGAGCCATCTGTGTAGATATGTTGAAAGTCACTGTATTTCGATATAATTTCATTAAATTTGCTTTGAAAGACAGTAGGGTCTGTACTGGATTTGTTATTATTACAAAGATCAAAAATAATTGTTGGAGTTTCCAAAGTCCACGGTGGAATTTGTGGTACTTTGTACTTGACAATCAAATTTAGGTCGATTTCAGTGTCTCTTAATTTTGCTTTAATACGAAGACCAAATGGTCGAATGGCCTTCGGTTTTCGATCAAAAAGAGGTTCACAACTAGGATGAAAAACGTTATCGAAAGTTGGGTTTGAAGGGTTAGACTTTAATTTAATGGCGTATTGAAGAGCTAATTTGTCTCGTCTATGAGACAGTGATGGTTCATTGGCTTCAACATATAGACTTTCGGCTGGTGATGTACGAAAGGCACCTAAGGCGAGTCGTAATCCTTGATTATGTATAGGGTCGAGCCTTGCGAGTCGATCCATATACTACTGAGCCGTAGTCCAGCTTGGATCTGATAAGAGATCTGTAAAGTCGCAAGAGGACTTTTCGATCTGCTCCCCAATTAGTGTTTGCAACAACTTTAAGTAAGTTAAGAGCTTTAAGGCATTTGCCCTTCAAGTATTTAAGGTGTGGTATAAACGTTAATTTACGGTCGAAAATAAGACCAAGGAATTTTGTCTCATCCACTACTGGTATTGGTGACCATTGTGAAGGGAAAGACTAACAATAGTCTGCAGGCTTACAACCACAAGGTAGGTGTCCCTGGGGCTAAATACACGTATCAGCAGAGAGCCTGGATGAAGGACACGCTGGGGGAAATTTGGTTCAAGGAACATGTTTTACCACATAATGGAGATGAGTGTCCCCAAATTATATTGTTAGATTCGCATTCGTCCCACGAAACATTAGGGCTGATCGATGCTGCGCGTGACAATAATATCACCCTAATGACTTTTCCCCCACATACCACACAGTGGCTATGTCCTTTGGATAGGTCGGTGTTCTGACCATTGTCTCGCGAATACAGTCGTGTCTGTTCCGAATTTATGGCCGATAATTCAAACAACATGGTAACAAAGTGGGAGTGGCCACGACTGTTTCGCAAGGCGCATGACCGAACATTCACTCCATCCAATATAGTGATTGGGTTCAGGAAGTGTGGAATATACCCCCTGATTCCGAGTCGGTACCGTGCCAGGCGTTTGCCCCTTCTAAGCCCTTTGAAATGGCATGTCCGACCGTGGTGTCCGAAAGCACTAGTAGTAGTGCAAGTTAAAAAAGTCCGTTGAAGGAGAACAGTCAGAACACCCCTGTTCCTGTAGGCATTGTCTCTGATCCGTTGAAGGAGAACAATCAGAACATCCCTCTCCCTGTAGGCGTTGTTTCTGGGGAACAGTTAATCTTGTCCGCTATTGCAGGCGATGTCCCATTTACTATAGATGAAATGGGTAACATGAGCATTTCTATTGAAATTGCACCATCACAACAGGTAAACGCTGATCTATTCACTGCTGACGAAAGCCTCTACGACACAGTTTGTAAATGGTCTGGTGAAATAGACAACCATTTCACATTAAGTCCCCCTTATCCAAAACAAGCAAAAAACCCAAAACTAAGAAAGTTGACATCTCACAGAATTTTGACCAGTAATCAAATATTTAATCAAAAAAGGGAAGAGTTTGAAAAAGAAAAAAGAATGCGAAGCTAAAGAAATGACGAAAATAGAGAGAATGTCCAAATGAGCAGAAAAAGAAACTCAACTTAAAATAAAAAAAGAAAGCAAGAACAAATGTCTGTCAGACACGTTTCTTAATATCAAGCTTGTCAGTAAGGGTAGCTTGTCAGTAAGGGTACACTTGGGCTATCGTACTTGTCTACTTAAACTTTTACATTGGTCCAAATTTCACTTAGTAATACTCAGTTTTATAAAAAAAATCAAAAAATCAAACAACCTTTAGAATATGTTAACACAATATTTGCAGAACGAATGTTGGGTGTAACAAAAACATGCATCTTTGTGTTTCACTTATATTGCTTACTAGTGCTGCCTTGTTGGTTAGTTCATGGCTGGGATTTCTTTATTTACACTGTCCCGTTTTACTGGAATGACACTAGACGCCGCGTCGAATGCCTTATTTGTTTCCTTCTACAACGTCTACTTATTAATAACTTTCCCAACACCCGCAAACCCCCCATTCACAGGTCGCGCATGTAAATGAATGAATGGTATTTTACGGCACGTCGACACATAAATAGGTCATATTGTGCGCAAAAATTGATGAAAAATGAGTGTAAATATATAAATAAATACTGATAAAGGTGAAAAGATAAAACTATTAAAAACAAAAATAAGGGATGATTAGGTGTAATATAAACTATGTATGTAAATCAACAAATGCCCGTCAACGGGCATATAAACAAGTAAATATATATAAGAACACATTATAATGATTTATATAGTCTGATCTCTTTTAGAAAATCTAAAACAAGACTAAAATCTACAGTATCAAATAACTCTTTCATAGTATTAACATTGTAGTACCTTTGACGCATAGGATCAAAGTCTACACATTCCAATAAGATGTGTTTGACCGTTAACGGTGCAAAGCAGGGTATGCATTCTGGTAATTGCTCACCTTGTAATAAATATGAATGAGTATAACGTGTATGACCTATCCTGCACCGGGCTAGGATAACTTCCTCTCAACGAATGGGACTAGTAGAAGAACGCCATTCTCCGAGTAACGGTTTAATTGAATGGAGTTTATTGTTAACTGACAAATCCCAAGCGGTTTGCCAAGAGTTACGAATATATGTGTTAAATGTGTCGTCAACATATGGCGAACAATCCACACCTGGATTGATGCATTTTACTATACTGTTAATCTTTATATTAAAAAGTGTAACAGATCGTATGCTGCCCTGTGGAACACCCATCTCCTGTTTATGAATATCAGAGAGGGTTGAACCCATTCGGACACGAAACTGTCTATCGTCTAAGAATTTCTCTTTAAAAATGGGTAATCGGCCTCTAAGACCAATTTCATGTAGATCATTCATAATACCGTACTTCCATGCAGTATCATAAGCTTTCTCCAAGTCAAAAAATACAGCGACTAAATGTTCTTTTTTTATGAAAGCTTCCCTAATAAACGATTCAACTTGTATGAGATTGTCTGTTGTGCCTCGTTGGCGCCGGAATCCACTTTGATACTTTGTTATCAGTTTGTTGGACTCCAGGTACCAAACGAGTCTCTCATTAATCATTCGTTCCATGGTTTTACATATACAACTCGTTAAAGCGATTGGGCGATAATTTATTGGGTCCGTATGATCCTTTCCAGGTTTGGGGACTGGAATAACGATTGCTTCCCGCCAAGAATCGGGGAAGATTCCCGTCACCCAAACCTTATTAAATATATCAAGAAGGGTAGAGAGACAGGATTCAGGTAAATGTTTTTATTTTGCTATGAAAGGGATTTCATGTTGAGTCTTTCACCAGATAACCAGGCAGATATTATTGAAGCTTTTAATGACACCTCTCGGTATCTGGATGACATACTGAACATTGACAACCCTTTCTTTCCAACTATGGTTCATAATATTTATCCTAAAGAACTTCGGCTTAATAAAGAAAATATATCTGATAATAACGCTTCTTTTCTTGATTTAGATCTCTCGATAGAAAATGGTAAAATAATTAGCAAAAACTATGACAAGAGAGATGATTTTAATTTTGACATTGTTAATTATCCCCACTTGGATGGGGATGTTCCCCGAGCAACTTCTTATGGGGTGTATCTGTCTCAACTTATTCGTTTTTCTAGAGCTTGTACTCGAGTTGAGGACTTTAATATTCGTAATCTTTGTATAACTAAAAAGTTACTCAATCAGGGTTACCGTTACCATAAACTTCGTAAAACCTTTGCAAAATTTTATTATCGTAACCCTGATCTTCTTTCCAAATATAAATGTAATTTAAGGACTCTTCTGCGACAAGGACTATCACAACCTGACTTCTATGGTGATATGATTTATAAACTTCGTAAGATTCTTGGTCATGATCACTTTCATTCTATCTTTGTTAAACTTGTTAAAAAGTTTATCAAAAGAGGTTATGACCCTATCATTTTGCAACGTACTGCATGCTTGGTGGTGGACCCTTTTACAGTTCGCCACTATGCTTTCCTCTTTAATTGTACGATGACCGGACAGGCTGTGGACCCTGTGATGACGCCTACCTAAAGCCCATTGGGACGGTGGCGTTTGATGTTTGTCCATGATCTTTCTTGTCGTGCCCTTAATGGTTTATTCTCTTACTGCTCTGGCTTCTGCAAAGTCATTGAGTACCTTCATTGTGGCTTTCTAGGCTATTGTTTTTTTGTATTATATTTACACGAGCATATTTGTGTTTTACTTATATTGCCTATTGATGCTGCCTTGTTGGTTAGAGATTAGATCATGGCGGGGATTTCTTTATTTACACTGTCCTGTTTTAATGGGATGACAGAAGGGTAAGTGTGAGGTTTGGTGCACCCTAGAACCGGTTTAAACCCCCAGTGGCCTACTTTGCCACTGACCTTTCCAAGGCGGTAGCCCTATTGTCAACACTTTTGTGTTTGTGATGTCGTTTGCATTTTTTATTACTTTTGTCTTTTCGTTTGTCTGTTTGCGTGTTTGTTTTTGTGTTTTGTGGTTGACTGTCGTCCTTGAATGCTGCCTCACCTGTCCGATATTTTTATCCTTTTTTTTAGTAATTGATAATGGATATCATCAGGACCAGCTGATGTATCATGAGCCTTTATAAGGGACTCTCGAAGTTCTTTGAGAGTGAATAGTTTATTGTATTTTTCCAAGATTTTCGACTTGAAGTTCAGCTTCTTCTGTTCTTTTTGTTTCTTATTTTTCAGAAAATTTGGTTGACAATTTTCAGAAGAAGAATTTTTTGAAAAAGTTTCTGCCAAAGTGTTTCTAATATCTTTTCTCCATTATCTGTTTTGAGATGATTTACAGAACTAGAATTACCTTTACCACTTATTTTCCGGACCGTGTCCCATGTCTTCTTAAGAGATGAGCGAGAATTCATCCTAGAGACGTAAGATCTCCAGGATTTCCTCTTGCTATCCTTAATAGTACGACGGGCTTTCGCACGAAAAACTCTCAAGTTATCTCAATTTGTTTGAGTTGGCCGCAAGTTAAAATTATTTAATGCAGCTTTACGATCGCTGACTGCCTTTTTGCAGTCATCGTCGTACCATGGTGTATGTGGGCGTTTAGGATTTGCCGAGGTTTTTGGAATGGTTTGATCAGCTTTATCGTGAAGAGTTTTGGTAAAAAGAGCAGTTGTGTCTTCGACATCGTCGAAAACGGAAGGCTTTAATTGTTCCTCGCAAAGAGATTGAAACGTAGTCCAATCAGCCTTGCGAAGTTTCCATCGTTGCGTTTTTTCGAGAAGTGGAGGGCCGATATTTTCAAGAAATATGGAGAAGAGGTCACTTCCACAGAGGTCGTCTCCAACACTCCACGAAAAATCCATCAAAAGCGATCACATATTGTTAAATCAATGGAAGAATGAGAGCCTGTATGTAGCAGGATGTAAATAAGTATGTGACTTATTATTAAAAAGACACAAATTGTTTTTGGCTAAGAAATCCTCAATTTTCTTGCCTTTATCGTTTATATCTTTACAACCCCAGATGTAGTTGTGTGCATTAAAATCGCCCAAGAGTATAAAAGGTGATGGCAATTGTGCAACTAGGTGATTTAGAGCTTTAGGGTCTAGTGAGAAACTAGGTGGTAAATATAAGGAATATATTGTTACGACTCTGTGCATAGTAACACTGACCGCAATAGCTTGCAAATTTGTTTTCAACGCAACAGGTCTGTGAGGAATGTTTCGATTAACCATTATCGAAACTCCACCAGTCGCCTTGTCCCCGGTAACACAAATATGATTGTATAGTGAGTATTGTTTAAAAGATATCTAATCACTTGTCTTTAAGAATGTTTCTTGAAGACAAAAGGCAATAGGATTGTGTTCATTTAAAATTAAGCTGATTTCATCATAATTTGGTTTCAAACCTCGACAATTCCATTGAATGATCTTATTAGTTTTACCCATTATTGAGCGTTAAGGCGACTTTTAGTTTTATTTTTGGCCTTATATTTTGGAGAGGTCTTAGGAGACTCAAGCAGCGACATCTCCACTGATGAATCCTCCTCCCTGGAAGAAGTCAGCTGAAGTGGCACCTCAACTAACTTTTCATGCGAGGATGGAAGTGGCAGTGCAGCTGCTGGCTCTGAAATGTCCATGATCTGTTCGAATTTGTTATGCAGCTCAATAGGGCCGTTAGACACCTTTGGCTGCTCCTTGTGCTCCCTAGTTGGAGAAGCACTAGGCTTTCCAACTTCCTTAGTTGGAGCAGCACTAGGCCTTCCAACCGAGGAAGTATTAGGCTTTACGACTGGGAACTACTAGACTTCACCGCGCATGTAAAACGTCATCAAAAATTATGACGTCATCCACGGAATAACGATGTAAACAAGCGTTCCTTGGCGCGCGGATTCTAGACATTACGCCATCTTGGATATTCAAAGCACCACGGTACTGTATGACATTACGTCTTCGCCTAATCCTTTCAGGATAATTGTTGTGTTTGTTTCATAGAATGTTCAATGCGGATAATCAATTTCGACTCTACTTAGTCTTAATTGTGTTCAAGTGCTTAACCCCCCCCCCCCCCCCCCACCCCCAGTCGGTGGTGGGGTGATAAGAAGCAACCGACTGCTCGTTACTGAGCTAAGGGGTAGGACCCCACCCCCCCCCCCCCACCCGAAATGTAACCCACCTGTTCACCGTGGGTGGCGACCCATGTCGTTGGAGGAGGGAGTCCTGGTGGTTGCAACACACCCCTTTGGTCCGGACTTCAACTAGACGGGAGGTCAGATTTGGCCTGATCTGATCAATCGGTTTGTCACGCCAGCTATACGGGATCCTAGCTTCTTGTTTAATTCAAATCTCCCTCAATCCCTCTCGTTTAATATCTTGCTCCCTTTTTATTTTGTCCTCTTTAAACATAATGAAGAAAGGATCCTTTATGGCGGTGGCGCTAGGGCTAATCATTTATTTCTGAACGCTATATGGCTATACTCATGCCACTTTTAAGCGGAACATAAGAGCGGCTCTTCGACTTTTCAGTTAAGGGGTTAGGTCCGCTGGGTGGTATGGGGGGTCTGATGCGTTAGTTTTATATGAGTATACTCTTCACGAATTCATGGCATTTGTCTGTCGGATATCCACACCAAATGTCCCCTTGTTGGGCTCAGAGGTGGGTGAGAAGAGTGGAGAATGAATATCATTTGCCAATGATGGCTCCAAAACACGCACACAAAACTACTCATACTTTTAAACGATCACGAGAAGAATCCGAATGATGAGGATATTTCTCATTTAAATTGGCCTCGTTTTCTGAATATTATCGCCCTCGATGATAACACATCTATCACTAGACTCTACTTTTGCCATCTCCAAGGCTTTACTTGGCATCGCCGGTGAGCCAAGGAGTGTCAATAAACTCAATAATGGGAAACTTCTTGTTGAGTGTGCCAAAAAATCACACTCTTGACAATCTGCTTTCTATTCAAACTTTTGTAAATATCCGTGTTGAGGTTATCCCCCACATTTGTTTCAATTCTTCAAAGGGAACTGGAGCGCTGCACTCTTGAAGAAATGACCCAAAACCTGAAATCTCAAGGTGTGACTGAGGTAACGCGCATCAGTACGAGGCGGAGTGGCAAACTCACTCCTACAAATACTTTTGTGCTTACTTTCAGCACACCAAATCTGCCAAAGACCATCAAAACTGGATATATCATTCTACCAGTTGACCCCTTCATTCCAAACCCTCTTCGATGTTTTAACTGTCAACTCTTTGGTCACCATAGAGAAAGATGCAAGCGAGCTGCTCCAGTCTGTGCCCTTTGCGGCCAGGAGGGTCATAGCGACTTCGCCAATTGCAAAAATTCCGCCTCTTGCGTTAACTGCAAGGGGACCCTAGGATCTTTCTCTAAGGATTGTCCGAAGTGGAAGCACGAGAAGGAAATACAGAAAGTTAAGATTGAAAAGAACATTTTTTTTTCCTGAAGCTAGGAAACTTGGTGAGAGCCTTATTCCGCCCACTCCAAATCATATGCCGATGCGAGTAGGGTTGAGAAACCAGCTACCAGGTCTATCGCGGTGCAGACCGTGATAACCTGGCCAATAGGCTCCGACAGGTTTGCTACTATTCCCATCTCTGTTCTGGAACCCTCTAAAACATCATCAGCCTCTCAAACTGCGGTCCTCTTAAATAAGCCTCCTGTGGCTCCCAAACCTCTTGTGGCTTCCAAGCCTAAAACTTCTTCAACTATATCCTCAACAACTCTTACACCTACTACATCTACTTCATTTATTCCGAAATCGACGGACTCTAGTGCAACCAAGAGTCCACCAAAGCCGACGAACACTTCCAAAGGTTCGTCAAATCCGACGAAGTCTCCCAAGAGTTCGTCACCAATCAGAACTGCTGCCACGGACGTGACAGCAAGAAAAAAGAAAACTCCCGGGTCAGGGAAGCAGTCAAAAGGATCTGATGATCCGATTGAACTGCACAACAGATTTGAAGACTTGGAGATGGAGATTGATAATCCAGCACGTCTGGAACTCCCAAAGTCTCCAAGGTCTGCCAAACCCAACGGCCGTACTTCCGCCTTAGTAACGACAAAATCAAATAAGATCATTCAATGGAACTGCCGAGGTTTAAAACCTAATTATGATGAAATCAGCTTACTTTTAAATAAACACAACGCTGTTGCATTTTGTCTTCAAGAAACTTTCTGGAAGACTAGTGATAAAATATCTTTTAAAAACTATTCATTGTATATCTATATTTGTGATACAGGTGATAAAGCTTCTGGAGGAGTTTCGATTCTTGTGAATCAAAACATTCCTCACAGAACTGTTTCGTTGAAAACTGGTTTGCAAGCTGTTGCGGTCAGTGTTACGATGCACAGACTTCTAACTATATGCTCCTTATATTAACCGCCCAGTTCTTCACTAGACCTCAAAGATCTAAATCACCTAGTTGCACAATTATCATCACCTTTTATAGTCTTGGGTGATTTTAGTGCACACAACTACATTTGGGGTTGTAAGGATACAAACGATAAAGGAAAGAAAGTTGAAGATTTCTTAGCTAAAAAGAATTTGTGTCTTTTTAATGACAACAAAACACATACTTATTTACATCCAGCTACAGGCTCTCATTCTTCCACTGATTTAACAATATGCGATCCAACGCTCTTGATGGATTTTTCGTGGAGTGTTGGTGACGACCTATCTGGAAGTGACCATTTTCCCTTATTTCTTGAAAATATCGGCCCTCCACTTCTCGAAAAAACGCAACGATGGAAACTTTGCAAAGCTGATTGGGATACGTTTCAATCTCTTTGTGAGGAACAGTTAAAGCCTTCCGTTTTCGATGATGTCGAGAACGCAACTGCTCTTTTTACCAAAACCCTTCATGATATAGCTGATCAAACTATTCCAAAAACCTCGGCAAATCCAAAACGCCCACATAAACCACGGTACGATGATGACTGCAAAAAGGCAGTCAGCGATCGTAAAGCTGCATTGAATGCTTTAAACTTGCGGTCAACCCAAAATAATTTAGATACTTTTAGAGTTTTTCGTGCGAAAGCCCGTCGTACTATTAAGGATAGCAAGAGGAAATGCTGAAGATCTTATGTCTCTAGGCTGAACTCTCGTTCATCACTTAAGAAGACGTGGGACATGGTCCGGAAAATAAACGGTAAAGGTAATTCTAGTTGTGTAAATCATCTTAAAAATGATAATGAGGATATTACTTCTGTCAAAGATATTACGAACACTTTGGCAGAAACTTTTTCTAAAAATTCTTCTTCTGAAAATTGTCAACCAAATTTTCTAAAAAATAAGGAACTAAAAGAACAGAAGAAAAGAAATATAAAAAGATCGGACAGGTAAATGGAGGAGGGAGTCCTGGTGGTTGCAACACACCACTTTGGTCCGGACTTCAACTAGACGGGAGGTCAGATTTGGCCTGATCTGATCAATCGGTTTGTCACGCCAGCTATACGGGATCCTAGCTTCTTGTTTAATTCAAATCTCCCTCAATCCCTCTCGTTTAATATCTTGCTCCCTTTTTATTTTGTCCTCTTTAAACATAATGAAGAAAGGATCCTTTATGGCGGTGGCGCTAGGGCTAATCATTTATTTCTGAACGCTATATGGCTATACTCATGCCACTTTTAAGCGGAACATAAGAGCGGCTCTTCGACTTTTCAGTTAAGGGGTTAGGTCCGCTGGGTGGTATGGGGGGTCTGATGCGTTAGTTTTATATGAGTATACTCTTCACGAATTCATGGCATTTGTCTGTCGGATATCCACACCAAATGTCCCCTTGTTGGGCTCAGAGGTGGGTGAGAAGCGTGGAGAATGAATATCATTTGCCAATGATGGCTCCAAAACACGCACACAAAACTACTCATACTTTTAAACGATCACGAGAAGAATCCGAATCTGAATCGGATAAGGATATTTCTCATTTAAATTGGCCTCGTTTTCTGAATATTATCGCCCTCGATGATAACACATCTATCACTAGACTCTACTTTTGCCATCTCCAAGGCTTTACTTGGCATCGCCGATGAGCCAAGGAGTGTCAATAAACTCAATAATGGGAAACTTCTTGTTGAGTGTGCCAAAAAATCACACTCTTGACAATCTGCTTTCTATTCAAACTTTTGTAAATATCCGTGTTGAGGTTATCCCCCACATTTGTTTCAATTCTTCAAAGGGAACTGGAGCGCTGCACTCTTGAAGAAATGACCCAAAACCTGAAATCTCAAGGTGTGACTGAGGTAACGCGCATCAGTACGAGGCGGAGTGGCAAACTCACTCCTACAAATACTTTTGTGCTTACTTTCAGCACACCAAATCTGCCAAAGACCATCAAAACTGGATATATCATTCTACCAGTTGACCCCTTCATTCCAAACCCTCTTCGATGTTTTAACTGTCAACTCTTTGGTCACCATAGAGAAAGATGCAAGCGAGCTGCTCCAGTCTGTGCCCTTTGCGGCCAGGAGGGTCATAGCGACTTCGCCAATTGCAAAAATTCCGCCTCTTGCGTTAACTGCAAGGGGACCCTAGGATCTTTCTCTAAGGATTGTCCGAAGTGGAAGCACGAGAAGGAAATACAGAAAGTTAAGATTGAAAAGAACATTTTTTTTTCCTGAAGCTAGGAAACTTGTTGAGAGCCTTATTCCGCCCACTCCAAATCATATGCCGATGCGAGTAGGGTTGAGAAACCAGCTACCAGGTCTATCGCGGTGCAGACCGTGATAACCTGGCCAATAGGCTCCGACAGGTTTGCTACTATTCCCATCTCTGTTCTGGAACCCTCTAAAACATCATCAGCCTCTCAAACTGCGGTCCTCTTAAATAAGCCTCCTGTGGCTCCCAAACCTCTTGTGGCTTCCAAGCCTAAAACTTCTTCAACTATATCCTCAACAACTCTTACACCTACTACATCTACTTCATCTATTCCGAAATCGACGGACTCTAGTGCAACCAAGAGTCCACCAAAGCCGACGAACACTTCCAAAGGTTCGTCAAATCCGACGAAGTCTCCCAAGAGTTCGTCACCAATCAGAACTGCTGCCACGGACGTGACAGCAAGAAAAAAGAAAACTCCCGGGTCAGGGAAGCAGTCAAAAGGATCTGATGATCCGATTGAACTGCACAACAGATTTGAAGACTTGGAGATGGAGATTGATAATCCAGCACGTCTGGAACTCCCAAAGTCTCCAAGGTCTGCCAAACCCAACGGCCGTACTTCCGCCTTAGTAACGACAAAATCAAATAAGATCATTCAATGGAACTGCCGAGGTTTAAAACCTAATTATGATGAAATCAGCTTACTTTTAAATAAACACAACGCTGTTGCATTTTGTCTTCAAGAAACTTTCTGGAAGACTAGTGATAAAATATCTTTTAAAAACTATTCATTGTATATCTATATTTGTGATACAGGTGATAAAGCTTCTGGAGGAGTTTCGATTCTTGTGAATCAAAACATTCCTCACAGAACTGTTGCGTTGAAAACTGGTTTGCAAGCTGTTGCGGTCAGTGTTACGATGCACAGACTTCTAACTATATGCTCCTTATATTAACCGCCCAGTTCTTCACTAGACCTCAAAGATCTAAATCACCTAGTTGCACAATTATCATCACCTTTTATAGTCTTGGGTGATTTTAATGCACACAACTACATTTGGGGTTGTAAGGATATAAACGATAAAGGAAAGAAAGTTGAAGATTTCTTAGCTAAAAAGAATTTGTGTCTTTTTAATGACAACAAAACACATACTTATTTACATCCAGCTACAGGCTCTCATTCTTCCACTGATTTAACAATATGCGATCCAACGCTCTTGATGGATTTTTCGTGGAGTGTTGGTGACGACCTATCTGGAAGTGACCATTTTCCCTTATTTCTTGAAAATATCGGCCCTCCACTTCTCGAAAAAACGCAACGATGGAAACTTTGCAAAGCTGATTGGGATACGTTTCAATCTCTTTGTGAGGAACAGTTAAAGCCTTCCGTTTTCGATGATGTCGAGAACGCAACTGCTCTTTTTACCAAAACCCTTCATGATATAGCTGATCAAACTATTCCAAAAACCTCGGCAAATCCAAAACGCCCACATAAACCACGGTACGATGATGACTGCAAAAAGGCAGTCAGCGATCGTAAAGCTGCATTGAATGCTTTTAAACTTGCGGTCAACCCAAAATAATTTAGATACTTTTAGAGTTTTTCGTGCGAAAGCCCGTCGTACTATTAAGGATAGCAAGAGGAAATGCTGAAGATCTTATGTCTCTAGGCTGAACTCTCGTTCATCACTTAAGAAGACGTGGGACATGGTCCGGAAAATAAACGGTAAAGGTAATTCTAGTTGTGTAAATCATCTTAAAAATGATAATGAGGATATTACTTCTGTCAAAGATATTACGAACACTTTGGCAGAAACTTTTTCTAAAAATTCTTCTTCTGAAAATTGTCAACCAAATAAGGAACTAAAAGAACAGAAGAAAAGAAATATAAAAAGATCGGACAGGTAAAGTAGCATTCAAGGAGGACAGTCAATCACAAAACACAGAAACAAACACGCAAACAGACAAACAAGAAGGCAAAAGCAATAATAAATGGAAACGACATCACAAACACAAAAGGGTTGACAATAGGGCAACCGCCTTGGAACGGTCAGTGGCACAGTAGGCCACTGGGGGTTTAAACCGGTTCTAGGGTGCACCAAACCTCACACTTACCCTACTGTCATCCCATTAAAACTGGACAGTGTAAATAAAGAAATCCCCGCCATGATCTAATCTCTAACCAACAAGGCAGCATCAATAGGCATTAGGCAATATAAGTAAAACACAAATATGCTCGTGTAAATATAATACAAAAAAAAAACAATAGCCTAGAAAGCCACAATGAAGGTACTCAATGACTTTGCAGAAGCCAGAGCAGTAAGAGAATAAACCATTAAGGACACGACAAGAAAGATCATGGACAAACATCAAACGACACCGTCCCAATGGGCTTTAGGTAGGCGTCATCATAGGGTCCACAGCCTGTCCGGTCATCGTACAATTAAAGAGGAAAGCATAGTGGCGAACTGTAAAAGGGTCCACCACCAAGCATGCAGTACGTTGCAAAATGATAGGGTCATAACCTCTTTTGATAAACTTTTAACAAGTTTAACAAAGATAGTATGAAAGTGATCATGACCTAGAACCTTACTGATGTAATACTTAATGGCAATACTGATTTATATTACCACTAAAAAAAATCATTCATTTGCTGTGATTTTCTTCGTTTTAAATGATATATATCAATATTCCATATATGGTAATATGGAACTATGACGTCATAGTTCTAAAAATGGCGGCTCTCAATATTCATTTTAGAACCTTTAAATGGCCATATCTTTTTTGTTTATCATCCGATTTTGATAATTCTTTCACATTTTTCCAAGTTTTTCAGATCTCTCAATAATAGAGATGTTTGGCTGTGTCGCTACATTCCCTTTAATATTACTTTTACCTTCTTGTTTGTCTGTTTGCATGTTTGTTTCTGTGTTCTGTGGTTGACTGTCCTCCTTGAATGCTACTTTCCCTGTCCGATCTTTTTATATTTCTTTGTTGAGTGTGGTACTTTTACTACAGAAGATGAAATGCTGGTAAACATCCGATTTGTCTATGAAACGTGAAAGGTAGTATCAAATATCCTATCATGTTTAATATTGAATGCTGTCAGAATGTCCCGCTTCAATGAGTTTTAACTGAGTCATGGGACTTTGATTTTTTTTTTTAATCTAAAGCTTGTCCAGTCAAGTACTCTGACATTTTTCATCTAATTTTCATATAACTTTATTCAGTATTTATTCTATCTATAATGTATGATGTTTAGTAGCTCATAGTGTCAGGATGATCCAGTTGATTGATTTTTTGTGCTGTTATGGAACTTTAAAGTTTCTTGTCCACTCAACTTCCAAGTTTTTCATCCAGTTTTGATGAAACGTCACAGAAAGTATCAGTCACAGGGTTCCGGCTCATGTGCTTTGTCGCTAAATACCAGTTGAAATCGAACAAAAGTGTCCTACATGAGTTGGGAAGACATCTGAGTCCAGCAGCCATATCATAGAATAGAACATTATACAAGGGTAATCACTTGGCATACAGGCAATTCTCACTAAGTTAAGTCTATGCTGAATATTGTTTTAATTAAAAGAGCAAATCATTTAACTCTACATGCCTTCTATACCCAAATGTTCAAGGTGTCCAACATTGGTATATATTTTAATATCGCTCAATTCAGTACTGAGAAATTTGTCATCGAAACGTTGAAAAACTGGTCATAATTTTTAGTCGGAAGACCCCGTGCCTAAACGCAGTCACTCTGTAAACAACAACTCTAACGGCAGTTGCGTACGAAACTAGACCACGGATCATTTAGTCGTCACCGCAGATAATGAATGCTAATTGTTTCCATACCAGTTAATTCAATGGAAGCTACATTTTCTATTTTGTTTACAACCGTCAAATTGTGTTTCAATTGGCAGCCATATTGATCTGGTACCCGTCGCCTACTGCGCTCGCTATTCTCTCTTCGAGCGCAGTAGGGGAAGGATACCAGATCAATATGGCTGCTAAACATCATCATTTGATTGTTTTTGCTCACCGCCATTTCTCACTCCAACTCAATACGTCATCTCGCCTAATACAGGATTATACACACCATTCATCTATCCATTTTAGGTCCACTATTGCTATTGTCATCATTTGACAGGATAGAATAAACCACTGCAATCCCACAAACACTGCCACATGCAGAAAGAAGGTCATGCTCTTTGGAGGTCTTTATCATGACCGCCTATTCACCCTTTCGGTGACCCAAGCTGACGTGCACCTGCTAATCTCGCGAGATTTCATCAAAATGAGGCAATGGAAATAAACCACGATTCAGCGTCAGTAGTTATACTGGTAATCGCTTCCGTGTTTGGTGTATATTTGATCAGTTAAAAGCTCGTTTGTTCAACTATGTGTAAGATTTAACGCCCTAACAAAATATACTGATAATGAGCCATACTGTACTGTAAAATATTGTTTATGTTTATTAATATAGTGTCTAGACCTATCTATATGACACAGCCGATTCTCTGATAATGCCGGCTGATGACTTTTGTTGTGTGCCAGGATGTAATCATAAGCACAGCCAAAACTCTCCCTGTAGCACTTATTGCACTATTTCTGAGGAGCCTCGATCTCTCAGAGCTCAGTAGCATGCCCGAATTCGTCGGGATTACATTGAAGATGGTAGGGTGAAGAACTGGCAGGCCACCCGTAATCACAGAGTGTGTGACTGTCATTTCACGCAAGAAGAAAAGGAGACTGTCCTGCGCCCAAAATCACGGTTTCCTAGTAGAAAATATGTCCTACCATCAATTTTTCCATCACATTCAAGTGCGACAACAAAACAAAAGACAACAACCAAGTCCACCAACAGGGTACAGTTGCATGACAAAAAACGCCGAAAGCTTGTCTTTGTAAGTATCTATGTATTCAATAATATGGTCATTTGACGAACGCACTGGCATTACTTGTCTATGACAAATTATACCAATATAAACAGTGTTTTGTGAGGTTACTTGGCAACAACCATGCATGGCGACTTTGTTCCAACGGAGAGGCTACTTTCTCCCCAGGCTCATACTCGGGTGGGTGGCTTGTTTGTATAGTCAAAAGACAACAAAGTCGCAAATGTGTTCATAGGTGTTATTATACAACTAAATATGACATAAATGTGCCAAAGTTTTATTTACCTTGAAACTAAAGACTGATATGCCTAAATAAATATCATATTAACATGATTCTGAAACCTAAACGGGAACATCCAACAATGTTTTATCCTGTGACCTGTAGATCAATATGACAAGTACATGGTAGTGAAAAATTTGTTTCTCAACCGGGACTCGAACCCAGGGTCTCTGATTTACCGTACCAGCGCTCTAACCACTGAGCTGTCGAGAACCTACGGGTTAGGAATCGATTATTCACCATTTACCTGTACCCGGTAACATATATATACTGAACAAAAAAAGTTTAGAACCACTTCTTAGGAACATAGATTAACCATATGAACGTTGATATAATTGTTTGAAGATATTAGAAATATTATTTTCAAGAAATTGGGTTATTTTATTATTTTTTAAGCCAAGTATCAGAATTACTTTCAATATATTAAAAACAACATATCATTATACAACTATATTGCTTTGAACAAATTTAATGTCTGTCATTGACAAGAATTGGTCATTCTGTAATTATTTAGAAAACTGCTGAAATGTGTTCACGAAGGAGTGTTATTCTCTTAACCCGAACAAACACATATGGAAATGACATGCATTGTATGTGCTAAATTTTGCTCAATATGTGCTAAATTTTGCTCAGTATATGAAGACAGATCCCTCATGCAGTTTTGTTCTGTTGTGTCTAAGTAAGGCCACAACATTTCTTCTCTGACAGTAATCCTTGGCCATTACAATATACCTGATACTAATATTAAGAAAGTGGTGCTAAGTGTTATATTTAAAAAAAATTATCATAGCAAGAAAATCGATAATTGACATATGCTGTTTAAAATAAATAAAGGAAACAATGCATGAAAATATAAGCAATAACCTTGCAGCATATAAAAGAAAGGTAATTTAAGTAAGATAATATACTGTAAATGACTAAAATTAATAAATAATCTAGGCCAGTTCTACTACACCTATATAATATAGTATACATGTTATATATCTATAATTGACTTATCAATCACAAGATGGCAGATGTGTTTTTTTCTGGAACGGGCAGATGCGAGTGAGCAGTGGAAAAAAACACGCCTGATTGTGAATGAGTGAATGATTTCCATATATATCATCAAACCTTGAGCAGTTAAATAATTTATTTATTACAATAACTTTTTAAATCAGTTTGTAAATCATTTTTACCAAAATATTTCGCTTTGTTGAGCGTTATCATTGGATAATGTTTATGTCAGCAGCAACAGTTAATATATTGACCGACATCATGACTATGTCAATTTTTGTAATCAAGAGTTATTAATATTTAATGATTACAAATTATCTTTCACTGACAGGAATCTAATGATGTCTTTTAACACAGGAGCCACCCCCGAGCAGCACTGAAACTGCCAGTACCAGCAGCGTTGAACCTGCCAGTACAAGCACTATTGAAGCCGCTAGTACAAGCACCATTGAACCTGCCAGTATCGTTGTAGACGAACTTGAGACTGAAGATCATAATTTGGATGCTTCTATGCAAGATGTAACTATCATAAAAACACATTAATTTTGTATTTGTTTGTGTTGTCATGCTACATGTACACATAGCTGAATATAATACCAAGTTTAACATTGTCTTTTTTTCTAAATTGATTTGGGTTTAACACACATCTTAGGTCATAAAAGCACAGAATAAGCCTATATAATACAGTATGGGACAACATGTGAACCACTTCCTGCCCAATTTAATACTTGTACAACCTTATTGCACATACTAAATACCATATAATGAACAAAATAAAGTGTCTCAATAGAGACTGTATTTGGCAATACTGTTATTCAGTAGTGTAAATGCCAAACAATGTTACAAATTGTACACTAATAAACTGTTAAAATTGAGTATTTTTGGCATCAACAGGGCATAAAATTAAGCTATTTACTGACTTTTGCCAATCAATTATTCAAAATGCCAGTCAACTTTAGATTCACTGGCAATATTTTGCAAATGCTTAACATCCTTCAAGTTTAAATTACGGATAAAAAGTAAAACTAATTAGGCTTATATAGTTTCTAGGCAATCAAAACCCATTTACAATGGTAAAAAAAATGGGATAGTGTTAATCGTTTGCCAGATAAGCTTAGTGCTATAATTTGCCAATTCATATTTTATCAATTTGCAAAAACAATGCCAGTTGACGCAGGGATAAAATATAATGTTTTTAGCCACTTGCTAAAAAATGCAAGTGCGAAGGTTTTTGTACTTGCTATTTTAATCAACGTACTTGCATTAATAATTTAAAACTTCAATTCATTTTAGAAGGATTGCTTCACATAAATAATGACATTTTCACACTCAGCTAGATGCAGGAATGTAATAATGTAGACTTATAACTTACTTATATTATATATGAACACCTCTTTTATAACCATAAGCTTACACTATCTCTACTTTGCAGGAACAAAGCAGACCACATGGACATGATTATATAAAGACAATGTGTGACAGTGGATCATTTGAACTGTTAGAAACAAATACAGACCTGAAAGAGTTTTTAAAAACTTCACAAGACAATGCAGAAGTTGTAGCAGACTTTCAATGAATGCAAAACAAGTGTCAGATTTTATCACTAGAGAATGTTAAGATGAATAATAAGTTTAAATTATATACAGGCTTTTCAAATTATGAGGTGTTTGATGCTCTGTATCCGTTTTTGGAGCCAAAAGCCGAGGACATGAAGTACCCGTCTGGTGAAAGAACAGTTCTTCATCAACATTATGTTGTAATGTCCAACAGAAAACCAGGTAAAAAGAGAAAAACAAGTCTAAGGGAAGAATTTTTCATGACCCTTGTACGACTGCGTCTTGGGATTCCCTTAGCAGAATTCAAGTCAAAGACTCTAACCACTTGGCCACGGACGCACCTACAATTGATAAACAATGTTTCCATCAATTACCATACATACACGCTTTAACCAAGATTTCTAAGTATAAAAGAGGCCATAATTTTGTTAAAGCAACAGTTATATCACCTGACTGTGTGGTGTCAACTAATGATACTGAATACATGTGTGAAGTTGCAATCCATTACGTAATGTGCTTTGGGATATACAAGATTAAATACAAACTTTAACCAGGGGACGCAGACAACGATCAAGTGATGACTATAGCTCTTTTTTTCATTGAAGTTGGTTGTTTGACGCAAATTAATGCCATTTAAAAAAGACATATAGCTATATGAATAAGCGGAAGAGGAAATACGTTATGTTTTATGGAAAACAGTTTACTTTTTTTCCCCTTCAAAACTTGTTTTAAGAATACGCATTAGAACATGTAAATTTTCAATATAATTTTTTTTTATGCGTAAAATATGCCTTATGATGAAAGCTTATCTGGAGCACCGAAGCACATTATTTCCATGTTATTTTGGAAAGCTGAACATTTCTATTTTCAGTTTTTATGTAATTTACATGTATAATGTTTTAATGGGAAACTTGAACTACATGTATTTATTAAGCATCCAAATTATAACCTAGATGTACATGTATTAATCTAATATAATTTTGGCTTTAAAACTGTTTGTATATAATCAAATACAACTTTGAGTTTTCAGTTGTTTGTGGTTATTACACAAAAGAATTTAATATATTATTGGTGCAATACATGTATACACCAATTAGGAATATGTAAAGAAATTATTTGGTTTTTACTTTTTGTATACTTATTAATAATAAATGTGTTAAAATGGCTCACAACAGTTTTTAAGTTATTATCAAAATAGAAAATTGGTATCTCGATGTGTTTAATTTTAAAACCGCTTGCATGTAATTTAATAACAGTTTTAGTTTCCAAATTGTCTTCATTGTTTTCCCATGTGTTGAAAATATATTATAGGTGAAATATAATCAACAGTTAGTAATATGTATATTGCTCTGTGTCCTTTTAAAATATGCAAATTAATCATGTTAATAACAAAAACTAACAGAATGCTATGAGTTTTTAAAAAAAAATCACAATTGGCATGTGTCCCTTTAATCAATTTTTAATGCTGAGTCAATGAAATGTTTTCTGTTGAAGAACCTGAAAATCATTTGCATGGATCACATTATAATTACACGTACCTTAGATGACTGTTTACCTTAAATAAAGCTTAATGTCAGTCAGTATGCGTTTTTATTGAAAATTTCCCCACATTATAGCAGGAGAAATTTATTTTTGTTTGAATGGTGTGTTACATCATTTTCAGCACATTTTAGGCTATAATTATATGAGGTTTGTATTTTTTTGTGGTGGCGACCCTTTTTTCTAGGTAGAACCAGTATTGTGTACTCCTCGCCATCCATAAGAATCCAAACTTTCTCACTTGACAAGCCATCCTCCCATTGCAATCGAACCTGCAGTGGTGAGATTGTTTCAAATACAACTTCTGCCCACGTAAATAAACGTGTATTAGTTGCTATGCTAGCTTCATTATTCATTCGTACAATATACATTATGATGAAAGCTTATCTGGAGCACTATATATGGCTTCCCGGATAACCGCTCATGCCAAGCCACATCAGCGATCTAAACCGCAAGTTCGGAACTCCTTATTTAGAAGTTATAATTGAGATGTATGTATGACAATTCAAAAGAGTTATCCGTAAATGCAAACCAATATAACATAATAGTTTGACATAAACGTAACAATTTTGAGAATTATCAAGTATCTAGAAGTCACAGCAGCAAGGACTGAAATAAAATCAGAAACATTTAACAGAAACTAAACTCATTAATAAACAGCATAATATTAAACTGAGCACTTTTTTTTTTAATTTTTCTCCGATATAAGAAGCCTTTTTTTCCTTTCTTTTTTTGTTTTCTAAGCCCTATACAGACTGATGAATTATCAGAATTGTAAAAAAGGCTTCAATACTGTCAGAGAAGACTCGGATTGTACTTTCCCCTAAATAGTTTTTCCTCTTTAGTATTTAATTGACACTGCTTACATGGTGTTTGCTCCTAAATGAGGGGGTAGGGGGAGTAATTGTTGCTTCTGCTGACTGCATTGTCTAAATAGGCCTTTATGACACCCTTTTTCATTTCGCTTTATAAAGGAAATGTCTAGCACATCTTTAGAATGGAAATCAATGCAGAAATTGAGAAAGGGTTGGTAGGAATCTAATGTAATCTGGTTATGACATTTTCCCTTTAAACAAGATTTTACTATAGTCTGTATATTATACCTCCCCACCACTCCCCAATCCCCCATTTAAATCATTGCTCAACATAACATAAATATAAACTGCAAATAACCCCCTCCCACCCCCTCCACCACCCTATAGATGCTCAACATAAATTATATAAAGAACATCAAAAGTGAACATAAATATTGAAGAAACACAACACCTTTTTTTAATAACTACCTCGCTGGTTTTAGTTTATTCCTCGGGTCTTTCTTTCTTGTTGAGCTCGACGTTCCTGGGTTATCCATGTTATAAAGAAAGGTAAACAAATGATGCCATTGCTGGTTGTGCGTGTTTGTTTACACGGCTCGTTGATAACTTCAGCAATATAATCACTAAAATGCCACTTTTTGTTAATGTCGGTTGTTAGCTGTTTGTAAGTTAGGAAAAGCGGAAGTTAAATAAACAGAAACTATAAATCAAACTAATATTATTCCTAAAACTGACCGATGTATTTTATTTCGCTTGCCTCGTTCTGGATAGTCTCGCGAGAGCAGCAGGTGCGTGTGAGTTTGGGTTACCGAATTCGAGAATGCAAACTTGGAAACGTGACTCCATTTTAAATGGAGAGTCCACTATATAATGTGTACAGTTCTGCAGTTAAGAAGGGTCTACGCCCAGTGTCCGTATTTTATCTTGACGTATAATGAGAATGAACCTGTCATGTTAATTCATAATTGGAGTCATATAATCGTTCACGTGTCAATGCACTGTAAAACCCAATTCAGTCAATCAGTACTTTGCAATCCTTATTAAAGTTTGTATGTAAACTTGGTTAAAGTTTGTATGTAAGCCTTTATTTCTGAAACTACTTTACATTGGAACTTCACACATACTTATATTGAGCATCATTAGACAATATCATACAGCCAGGTTTTATATCTCGTGCTTTTATTCTAACAATTTATGGCCCCTTTCATACTTAAAAAAAACTTGATTACATTTGTTATGTATGCTTGTATCTCTAACTTCTTTACATAATGGATTGAAATAATTTCACACATGCATCATCACACAACACCATTCAACCAAGTTTAAAAAATAAGTATAGCAGTCGAACGGGAAATGCAGCTTTCACACAGTAAACCCAAACACACATGAATGGCAATGTTAATAAGGAATAAAGGCATATGACGTCACAAACACAAAAACGGTTTTTGTGAACACAAAATGGGTTTTTGTGTTTGTGACGTCATATGCCTTTATTATTACTATGACTCACTCTTTTTTTCTTTTCTTTGTTTCTCCTTTCTTTCCAGTCTATCTCTATCTTTTTTGTCTTTAGTTTATTTTTCCTTCCTTTTCATTTCTTCTTTGTCTTTCATTTTCTTACTATTCTCTTTTCCTTGTTTCTCCTTTCTTTCCAATCTATCTCTATCTTTTTTCTCTTTAATTTCTTTTTCCCTCCTTTTTATTTCTTCTTTTTCTTTCATTTCTTTTTATATCCTCTTCTTTCTCTTTTCTTTATTTCTTCCTTTTCTCTGTCTGTTCTTCTTTTTACGTTCTTTCTTTTTCAATTCGTTCAGCTTCGGATCTCTCAAATTCCATTATCTTTTCAGAATATTGACGTTATCTTCCTGAACATTGTCCACATCTATGTCATTGTATATATCTACACAAAGAGAGGCTGGCATTGTCAAATCGTTGGATGAAAATCTGCCATCCGACCCTGACGAGCTGCTATTACTGGAATTCGAGTCTTCCTGCCTGGCCTTCCTTGTTTTGGGGAATGTGGTGACCTCGCTGTATGTCTCTGTGCTAATTTTTCTTTTACCTCTATATGGTAGAGAGGGGTTTGTTTTCTTTCTCAACTACCAGATCGTTAACAGTTCTGTCTAACACATTCTTATTAAAAATATCCAATTCTGTTTTTGCTTCCAAACCCCTCTTCCCACTGAACTGGGCGTTTGAAACGTTCAATATTCGACTTTTCTGCCTTACATCTATGGGCACTATCGTTTCTTAGAAAGCACTTCTTGCAAAGTGTGCACTTCCATGATACACCAGAGTGTTGTTCAATAACGTGATGCGTGCATGCCGCCTTTGTTGTAAACGTGATGTCCCCAAAAATACCACAGGACCAATTCTGAAAATACAGAATGATTCTGTGTCTTTTATATACATTACATTTTTCATTATAAAACTTTCGACATCAATCCATTTCTTCCTTTCCAGTATTCGACATATAAATAACATTGAGCATATCATTATTATGCCTTTCCAATATTAATCATTCGACATATAAATAACATTGAGCATATCATTATTATGCTTTTCCAATATTAATCACTCGACATATAAATAACATTGAGCATATCATTATTATGCTTTTCCAATATTAATCACTCGACATATAAATAACATTGAGCATATCATTATTATGCTTTTCCAATATTCCAAACAATCAACATATACATAGACATTTAACATATCACTTTTATGCTTTTCCAATATATAACACTCAACATATAAATAGACATTTAGCATATCACTTTTATGATTTTCCAAAATTAATAAACATTCAACTTATAAGTATTCAGTATACCCTTTTCTACATTCAATATATAAATTCTCCATATTTTAGATGTGTGTACCAAGTGACCAATGTGTTTGTATGACGAAAACTATGGAACAACAATTTATTGTTTCTGAAAACAAGCAGAAATAAGTCTGCCTTCGTATGGTTTTAGTTTGTCGTGGTGTACAACACGTGGCTTCTGTCTTGTGCCATCCTGAATTCTGAATAAGATATCACTTAATCTCTTGATACTTTTAAAAGCACCACACCAAGTTCTCATACCTTATAGTACCAGACTATATCTCCTTCTGAGTAATGATGAAGATTAATTTTAAGGTCATAATTCTTTTTCATAACATTACTTGAAAGAGTCCATGTAATTTCTCTTCAAGTTTGTTTATGAATGGGACACCATATTTGTGTTGTTTTTTTCAGTATTGCCAATTTCAAGATTCCCAAAAACAAGGTCTAACGGTAGGCGAATTTCCTAACCAAACATCATAGTAGATGGGGTAACTCCAGTTGCTTCATGTACAGACGAGCGATATGCCAGCAAGCAAAGAGGTACGTAATCATCCCAGTCCTTTCTATGTTCAGATACATATGCTGAAAACATATTCAAAATGGTTATATTTGCTCGTTCAACCATACCATCAGAGTGTGGTCTGAATGCAGTGGTTCTGGTATTTTGAATACCAAAAGGTTTACATAACTCTTGAAATAAATTTGATTCAAACTGAGAACCTCTATCGGTATGAATAGAAATTGGCATACCGAATCTTTGTAAGATTTGGCTAATTAATTCTCTGGCAATTGTTTTCGAGTCAATACTTGGGAGAGGTATGGCTTCTGTCCATTTGGTGAAGTAATTACCTATTACCATTAAATACATATTTCCATTCTAATTTTTACGCAAGAGTCCGATGAAATCTATTGCTATTCTTTCCCACCTTTAACCTGAATGAACTGTTTTAGAGGGGGTTTTGCTTTCTTTGGTGGCATTTTCCAAGATTGCTCTCTATATGTTGACGACTGACTTTGTTATATGTTATCGTGCAAAAAACATGAACACTATTGAGAGACGACCTCAACAATGTCTATATCTAAAACTAATTGTATGCACTTTTGTCAACTACGTAAACATCATGATGACCCTCATCTAACAATGGATGTGTCACCAATAGCAGTAGTGGATGAGACAAAATAAACGTTTATACCACACCCTAAATACTTGAAGGTCAAGTGCCTTATAGCTCTTAATTTACTAAGTTGTTGCAAACATTAATTTGGGTACAACTTTATAGAACTCTTATCAGATCCAAGCTGGACTAGGCTCAATAGTATATGGATCGACTCGCAAAGAAATACAAAAAGATCGGACAGGGAATGTAGCATTCAAGGAGGACAGTCAACCACAATACTTGCAGATGCTCGATCCTGTACATAATCAAGGATTACGACTCGCCTTAGGTGTCTTTCGTACATCACCAGCCGAAAGTATATATGTTGTAGCTAATGAATCCTCACATTCTCATGGACGGGAAAAATTAGCCCTTCTGTATGCCGAAGGCTATTCGACCAGTTGGTCTTCGTATTAAACCAAAATTAAGAGACACTGAAATCAACCTAAATTTGATTGCCAAGTACAAAGTACAAGTACAAAGTACCACAAATTCCACCATGGACTTTAGAAACACCAATTATTTTCGATCTTTGTAATAGTAACAAATCCAGTACAGACCCTACTGTCTTTCAAAGCAAATGTATTGAAATTAAATCGAAATACAGGTAAATCGTAACTTCGGCAACCACATGGGGTAATTTCAAAGTATAAAAGGAGCAATAAATAAAAGTGTGAGTCATATAATTCTGTTAAAATATAAACATGACTTATAGAACCTGGCTGTATGATGTTGTCTGATGATGATGAATACGTGTAAGTTTCAATCCAATCAGTAATAACAGAGATGCAAGCTTGCATAAAAAAATTCGGTAGAGGACGCAGACGGCGACGACGCTCAGATGATGACAATAGCAATAGTCGAGCTAAAATGGATGGATGAATGGTGTGTACAATCCTGTAATAGGCCAGATCATATTGGGTTGGAGTGGGAAATGTCGGTGAGCAAAAACAATAAAATGATGATGTCCAAACTCGTATTTCATGAAACAAATAAAAGTTATGACTCCACCAAAAACATTTAACTATAACATCATGACAGCTTGCGCTAGTAGAATTCTTACTGACACTTCTTATAAAGTTTCATGAAAATGGAAGAAAAACAGGAGTAGAGCGGACAAGCTTTAGATTAAAACTTGCTATAAATCATTCAATTCAAACCGAATGTCATGTGAATTTGTGCTTCTAACGTCATACTAATAATGTTGAGTGGACAAGATTTAATTGCGAAAAACTTCAAATTCCATAACAGCAAAAGAAATCATTCAACTGGAATATCCTGACAATATGCGCTGCTAAACATCATATAGATAGTTACATGAAAATTGGATAAAAATGTCGAAGTAGTTAAAATATCAACAGACTGGACAAGCTTTAGATTTTAAAAAATCGAAGTCCAACAACTCCGTTAAAAGAAATATAAAAAGATCGGACAGAGAAATTAGCATTCAAGGAGGCAGTCAATCACAAAACACAGAAACAAACATGGAAACAGACAAACAAGAAGGCAAAAGTAATAATAAAAGTAAACGACATCACAAACACAAAAGGGTTGACAATAGGGCTATCGCCTTGGAACAGTCAGTGGCAAAGTAGGCCACTGGGGGTTTAAACCAGTTCTAGGGTGCACCAAACCTCACACTTACCCTACTGTCATCCCATTAAAACAGGACAGTGTAAATAAAGAAATCCCCGCCATGATTTAATCTCTAACCAACAAGGCAGCATCAATAGGCAATATAAGTAAAACACAAATATGCCCGTGTAAATATAATACAAAGAAACAATAGCCTAGAAAGCCACAATGAAGGTACTCATTGACTTGGCAGAAGCCAGGGCAGTAAGAGAATACACCATTAAGGGCACAACAAGAAAGATCATGGACAAAAATCAAACGCCACCGTCCCAATGGGCTTTAGGTAGGCGTCATCATTTAAGCGGAACATCCTGCAATACTAAACAGTGATAGGATATTGATACTACCTTAACATTTCATGAAATACGGTTGTTTACCAGCATTTCATTTTCGAAAGTAGAATAATACCCTCAACATGATGGACTGGGTCTCATCCTTGGACGTGTATAAGATTGGACATGCGATCATTGTTAGGGATATCCACTGTGAGCCAAGCTGATTTTTGCTCGGGAACCTTCATGGAGTCTCGTACAATAATTCGACAAACTGCACAGTTGTCTGTGGCATTTCCTGCCCAGCACTGGGTCCTGTAATGTGTAGTCTCCATTACAAAATTATCATAGTCCAATTAAATCGAAATTCAGTAAATTTCAATATACACAGATGGTTCTAAAGATGGAGATATGGTGGCTGCAGCAGCTGTTGTTCACAAACACAGCATAAAGCGCATGCCTGACAAGGCCTCTATCTTTTCATCTGAACTTAAGGCAGTTGAACTTGCCTTAAATTATATTCAGGAATCTGATGATGACCATTTCGTAATATTTTTTGATTCCCTTTCATCTCTTCAAGCACTGGGTAATATGAAACATGATAACCCAGTTGTACTGTACTTCAACTTTTAGAAAAGTACGATTCTCTTACAGTTGATAATGTTATTATTTTCTGCTGACATTTAATTTATTAAACGAGTTTGAAGGACGGACGGACCGAAACACGCACGCACGCACACACGCGAGCGCGCACACACACAAACAATGACATATGTACATGGCATACACATACACAAACTAACAAAGTGCACATTATCATTATTGTTGTATGGTCGGTGAAATTTCCTTTGATGAATGTATAGCATTAAATCTTTTAATTCAGTACAAACAATAAAAGGGCGGAGCTTTACCATACTCTAACGTTCAATACATTTATGGAAGTTAGAGTACTGACAGCACGCGCGGACAGCATACCATACTACAAAAAAGGTAGATCCTGTATCAGCGCGTTGGTTAGGCCATAACAAGTTTTTTCTAATCGATTCCTAAAGAGTGTGTCCTTGATGGCTCAGTGGTTAGAGCGCTGGTATTGTAAACCAGAGACCCTAGGTTCGAGTTCCGGCTGAGGAACGATTTTTTCATCACCTGTTATATTTGGGGGCTCGTCCGGGATCCAGGACTGTGTCTGTTTGCATGAAACAGTATGAAAATAAGTCTGACAGCCGGCCTGGAGATAACTCCACTAGAACTTCAGGGGCGAATTTCATTCTGGTGGGCGTGTAGGTAACCGGGTACAGGTAAATGGTCAATAATCGATTCCTAACCGTATGTCCTCGATAGCTCATTGGTTAGAGTGAGTTCGTGTCCCGGTTGAGGAACGATTCTTTCACCACCTGTTATATTTGGGGCATCATCCGGGATCCAGGACCGTGTATGTTAGCATGAAACAGTATGAAAATGAGTCCGACAGCCGGCCTGGAGATAACTCCACTAGAAATTCAGGGAGAAGCGTACCAGCCACCTAGACTACTGCGACAAACTAAAGTCAAGGCTGGCATATGCATACGATACAGCATCTAAGGAAGCCATGAAAGCGGGTCAAAAGCAAAAGAATTACTACGATCAGAATGTTAGAGTGGCCATTTTGCAACCCGGTGATCGTGTACTGATACGAAAGGTTGGCCTTAAGGGAAAACAAAAGCTGGTCGATACTTGAGACGTCCAGCCATATGTTGTCCGCCGTCAACCGATCCTAGACATTCCCGTGTTTGCATACTATTTATTAGCATACTCTTTTTTGAGGTACAAGCCGAAAATGCTACTCATTCGAAGTCAAAGCTTCTTCATCCGAAAATGCTCCCGTTCATTGGCTTGCCTTGTCCTGAGACAGAAGAAGGACCAGACCAAAGACAAGGTCAACTCCACTTCAGAGTCTAGACGAAAGCCAAGATGATGATTATTTGGACAGTTCTGACAGCGGTTCGGAAGACAATACGATGACAGAACCATCTGTAGTTCATCCATAGCTGGAAGAAACGTCCAGGAAATATGTTATCCCCATGAGGCGTAACCAAAGGACGAGCCCCCAAATATAACAGGTGGTGAACAAAATCGTTGAACCCAGGGTATCTGGTTTACCGTACCAGCGCTCTACCAACTGAGCTATCGAGGAGATAGGAATCGATTATTCACCATTTATCTGTACCCGGTTACATATGTTTAGCGTCATTGGGCTCGTAGGTTTTTGAGTGGGTTGGCTATTCATATGAAAACGATCAACTATCAATTCCTAATTGGAATAAACAAAATCTTACTACATGAATATCATTATAACTGGTTAACTTGTTTTGTTGTTTGAATATGGTTTCAGTTAAAAAAAAACATATTTTTTCATGTGCCTGTATTTCATGTGCGTAGGAACATTTCAATTATTGGGGATTGGTGGGTGGGGTGGGGGCGGGGGGAATGCAAACGTTTTCAAAAAGATATTTGACTATCAAAAAAGTATGTTTTACTTTTTCACAAATTAAACAAACACGTTATCCACGCCCAGTTACTACCAAAACATACAACATTATATATTGAGTAGTCTGGTACCCTTCCCCTACTGCGCTCGCTACTCTCTCTTCATGCACGACTCACGGAGATAGAGTAGCGAGCGCAGTAGGGTAAGGGTACGAGACTACTTTTTGAGCGCTAACCATTGTTTTTCTTCAAATTATAGGGAGACCAAAGCATACTCGCCCTCACACATACACTGAACATTGACCCCTCTCCCCCCAGTAATAACATACTCACCCCCACCTTCCACCCCCTCCCCACACACACACATACACTCTGAACATTGACATATCTATATGATAAAGTAAACACATTCCACGTTTTACACTATGCCGCGTGTATCCATTTATAGAAACTATGGTTCAACTAGAGTAAAAAAAAGAGTATGATAATGGACCTTTGGAAACGGCCGAGCACGACACATACGAAATATTGCAGTCTCGGTTTGATTGAGACTGTTCATGAGCAGTAGTGAAATATGCTAGCTACCGCTCACGCCCTCTAGCCCCGGGTTGAGCAGAACTCAATATTCATAAAATCAACAGCACAAAACTTTAACCATCCCGAAGATGGCATGCATATTTCGGTGGACATGGAGTCATCCTTCTTTAACGTATTCCCCATGTCGTACGGCGTATGGTCCCAGTATCTAATAAAATGGAATGCCCCGAAGAGCGAAATAAACATAATGGAATTTAGTTGGGAGCAGCGGTTATGAAGCCTGCGTATAAAAAGCAGACAACATATCCTATGAGTGGTTAAACAATACCCAGAGCCTTTTATCGGGCGGAGTAGTGGAACCACCGAATCAAAAATTGAGTAAGAAAACAAAAGAAATTGAAAATGTACCACCGATAACTAACTATAAGTATCGGGCTCAGCGATCTCCAAAGATCGAATGAATAACAGTACTGATTGCAAGCGCGGGGAGACGTTAGTTAGCATTACACCTTAACTAGACATGCGCAGACCAACGACCATAGCTTAAACTATAGTTAGTGATCGAAGTCCCTCCACATTGCCATTCTCGACAGTATGACTATATTAAGATGCTTATTAAATATTCTTCGAACGTTTACTTATTTCAAAAATATATCACCGGCTGCCGAAGGCAGACGGAAACCCACGAATGACGTTTGTTTTTTTCTTCTGAAAAACCCGCCAAATTTTGCGATAGAGATAGAATGTTGACGTCATGAACGTAAACATTTAGAGAAAGAAAGGTGTTTTACGGCACGTCGACACATAAATAGGTCATATTGCGCGCAAAAACATGAAGGAATGAAGTAGTAATTAAACATAATGTAAACGTATAAAGATAAAACTATCTACAAATAAGGGATGATATGGTAGCAATATAAACTATATATGTAAATCAACAAATGTTAATATATATAGTAAAATATTATATTGATTTTTAAAATCTGATTTCTTTAAGGAAGTCTAAAACAAGACTAAAATCTATAGTATCAAATAACTCTTTCAAAGTATTAACTGTGTAGTATCTTTGTCGCATAGGATCAAAGTCTACACATTCCAACAAGATATGTTTGACCGTTAACGGTGCAAAACGGGGAATACATTCTGGTGACGTGACGTATTAGAAATGAAATAGTCGGGGAAAACTTACCGGAAAATTGGCAGAATAAAAAAGGAAAACGTGATTGTGTGAAACATTTCACAATAGCTTTAAACCAAAGCTCTGGAAAAGCAAATCTTTTGCAAGCATTATGTCATTCACACGTGTAAACAAAAATATAAAATTATAGTATTCCGAGTAGAACCAGATAGGTCTGTACCATTTTCATGCCACAAATCTCCCGAAAGTAAATATGTTCATAGTCAGTAATGATTCTATAAAAATTATGACATAAACTTAATTATGAAAAGATGTTATTGAAAAATGATATATAGGGTCCTATAGAAACCACAGCGTCCAAACGCAAAGGCATCGTAGGTCTGCACTGTACTGCAAACAAGGACTTGATAATACAAAAAGAGACAAAAAACAACAGAAAGGGTGGTGAAGACAGGGTTACCGACTTGGAACTTTCAGTAGGCAATAAGGCCTACAGCTTGAATCGATTTTATATGCGCACAATCCTCGCTATTATCCTGTCTTCAGCGCCCAAATAGACAATACTGTGTAAACAAAACTACATCCCATCGAAAGGAATTCTCTAACAATAAAGTCCACATCCAGAGAAACTAACTAAAGAAACACATACAACATAATAAACATCTCAGGATGTGTCCAGACTCGTACTGAACTTAGTGTTATAATGTGTTGATGAGCCATTAAAACAACACTGACATACACACGGGTGCATCTTATGAACTATAGGATTACATATATAGTACTTTTGAATTGATATTGCACATATTAAAAGTTCTTTCTATATCAAGTTATCTCTTAAAGTCCCAGGTGTCATCGTCAGAGTCAGTTTCAGGCTCACTTAAATAGTTATATGTTAAACATTTATAGATAAGTTTGAACCACTTCTGTTGTAAAGAAACGTCTGCATGCACTCCATCATAAAGGTGTTTATATGAAACTGTTTTCAATTTTATTCTGAAAGTGTTATTTTGACGTGTTCTTTTTGTTGAATTTTTTATTAAGTCTCTATCTGGCATTGGTGAAGAGAGTCCATATTTTTAATTAAGTTCTGATATTTTTAGATTTAATAGTGCTATATCATTTTCTAATTCCGTTTGCATTTGTGTAATATCAACATCAGTAAAAATTGAATAAATTAATTTGTTTTTAGATAACTGAAAGTATTATAGAAGCTGGTGCTGTTGCACTGAACTGTAGCTGAAATTCTCAGTCGTGTACAGTTTTACTAATGATTTCTTTAGTGGAGTATATTTCATCTATACATTTCTGTAATTTGGACTGGGATTTATTGTGAGTCAGTTCACAACCACCGAGATAATTATTTTTTTCCGTTTAAGTTGAAGATTCCAACAAAGAGTAAAATGTTCAAGTTTGTTTGTTCAGTTAAATGAAGAGAAGAAAGTTGACTGCAATTTTTTGTGGTGAACTGTTCAAGATGTGCGACAGGCAGGACAATACATTTTGAAATAGTGTTTGAAAAAATACCCTTGTCTTCTATATACTGGTGTATTCCACGGCCCCGAGAGTCGCTGGCAATAAGGATGATGTCTTTTTCCATTTCTATAATTGCAGTAAAAATGTATGTTGTAAGAGTTGTGTGATATCATTATTTAAAAAATATGTTTGCAAATTGAACGCAATACATGGTTTGCTAAATGGTTGCAAGAGTTAAGATATTTATATTTGATTATTCCGTTTAATTAAAGTCCTACTACGGTATACTGATTGTTATTCTATAATATCTAAAGTATGCTGCAATACTACTAGTTAATTAAGGTACATGTCCTTTAAAAAGAGAATACCTTATATTGGTCAGCGATTGTCATATCACCCATCCTTTCATTGATTTAATTCTGGGGGTATAGGGGTTAAAAATGAAATGTTTTGGTCAAGTGAGTGTTGATTCTTACGGATGGCGGGAGATATACAGTACTTGTGCTACAAAGGAAAAATGGGGTTGTCTGCTTCTAGCACAAACAATCACAGACATGTATGGACTAACAAATGTTAAAAAATGACATAATAAAACACCATTCAAACAAACATCTTTGTAAAACACCGATCGATGGACATGCCTTGTCGATTCCCGTAATCGAGTATTTTAACGTTATAGAAATCGATGAGGCAAATCAAGCTGAGCAAAAAAAACGTTTGATGATTCGACCTTCATTTGCATATTTATTGTACTACGATATTTATGTCATGGCTTTATTACACTCCCCAACAAGTTATGTGATAAATAAAAGAGAGTATAGCGAAATCCTTCACGATATGGTAGGCATGTGGTTATTTTCACGAACGAGCAGATGCGAGTGAGAGGAAAACACGCCTACCATCGAGTGAAGGATTCCCCTATAAATGAACAAAATAGTTAAATAATATAATTACTACATTTGAGATGTTTAGGTATGATTTTAACCGAAATGTTTCGCTTTATTGAACGTTATCGGCGGACGACGTACACACCAGCAACACTTTATTGACGTCATGACTCAACGTCATAGTTGTTTTGTGTTCTGAGTTATTAATATTTAGAGATTACGAATTTTCTTTCACTGAAAAATCTCGATCTTTCACCCATAAAAATGTTAAATCAAATGCATGTCAATAAAATAGTTCGTTGGTATGCTGAATGACTGAAACATATTAAGTTCCCTGCATCATTATTTCTATAGTATGCTGTGAAATCACAGATAACTGCGCTTCGTTGCGTTAATGGTACATGTAATCCTTTTTAAAAGAGCTCTAAATAACGTTCTGTCATAAACAACCACAAACAACGGAAAACCGACATATAAAAATTATTGTCTTGGACATTCGTGACATCTTGGCGTGCATCTTATTTAAGGCAGAAAATGCACCGAAAATATAAAAGATATTACTAAACGAATTAAATATTTTCAGTAATCGATTAAGACAATTCAACAAGGGATCATTGATTGTAAACATTGGACTGCAAACGAAACGCAATGCTCACCATATGTAAATACATTCAATTTCAAGCAGATAATTACATAAAACCTTCAAAGGACAATAGACAGATTGTCATTCATGTCATTCTTTTTAACAACTACAGTGAAACAGCTACTGTGTTTGTAACCACAAGGAAACAATAAAAAAAGATAATCCAACAGTTACATACCTTTGACATTTTCAGTCTCTTATTGCGCTGATTACACCTGGTTAAATCTCCATTAGTGTGTTTGTTCGTTTGAATGGTGTTTTACATCATTTTGAGTGCATGTTAGGCTATATATGATGGCTGATTTTATTGTGATCTCAAAGTTAAATATGAAATAAGGCAAAGCCTAAATACCGGTATTGGTATAATGAGGCAACATAAGTGTTTACTAATATCATTTACCTGTAATGGAAATCTAAAAAGTGTTATAACATCGCTGCTTGTAATTGAGGTCCTGTACACATTCTATTTCAGACCAGCCTTCCTGATTTTAAAACTCAGGACTTGGTACACGTCGATGGTGCAGTTCATTTTCTTTTTAACAGCCCTCCTGCTTTTACACTCGGGAAATGGGACCCGACGATGGTGCAGTTACTCTTTTTAATTTTGTTTTGTGTGTGTGTGTGTGTGTTTTATGGTTTTATAAAAAAAAATCAACAACAACAATTTCATTTCTGAATGTAAAACAGTTTAGTTAAGCTTTCGTAATAATATAATAAAAAATGTTTTATGCTTGGAAGATAAGGCCAGCGACTATAATGTCACCCACCGTTTAGATAATAATTATGGATTTAAATAATTTGGAAGATATTGCTTTTTCACTCAGTACTTGGGACCTGACCAAGGTGAAGTTAAATTATTAAAAATAACAACAATAATTTCATCTTTGAAAGTTCAGCATTATAATAATAACCGGCTAGTTACTAATGTTCAGAAGGAAATTGTATTATTTTATTAATATATGAAAGATCAGCGACTATCATGTCACCCACCATTTGCACTGAACTCGGACATCATACAGGTTTAATTTGGAAGACCCGTAGAAACAGGATCTATTTGTTAAGATAATTAAAAATAATTATCTGGTTACTCATACATTTACTGGTAACTTCAAGCATTTCCGTTAACATTTGTAACAATTTGTTTAATAAAATCATAAAGAATATGGTTTTAATTCTATAAGAGCCTGTGCTATATATCAATATTCATGTCACAGGAAGGGATAGTTCCCCCTTTAAACATTTGTTCACACACATCCTATTGTCAAACCTTTTGTGTTTGTGATGTCGTTTGCATTTAATAGTAATTTCGCCTTCTTGTTTGTCCTTTTGCGTGTTTGTTTCTGTGTTTTGTGGTTGACTGTCCGCCTTGAATGCTACTTTCCCTGTCCTATCGTTTTATATTTCTTAAAGACACATTTCGAGCCTATTGTATTTGGGGGGAGAGAATTTCTATAGGTAACTGTAAATCGCAGTTAGAAATACATTTGCACAAGGAAATTGAGATTATTAGTTTTTTGTCAAAGGATGAGGCCCGTCCCATAAAGAGTGTATAATAATGTAGTAAAAATGATAACCGTTTTGCATTTTATGTGCACTTGTATATATGTTAAAACAACTATGTATAGATGGATTTTCTTAAAAAAGACCCGTGTAAACAATTAATAGTTTTTGTATTTTTAGCGCAATATACTCTATTATCAGTTACTTCTCTGCCATGTTTTAGTCAATCTCAAATGCAGGAAACTCATCGGGACTTCAAAATTTAAAAATCGTTGTCATCTGTCAGTGTTTTTGATCACCTGAGCCGAAGGCTCAGTGTGATGTTTTGGTATCACTCTTCGTCCGTCGTCCGTCCGTTGTCTGTCCGTCAAACGTCGTCGTCGTTATCTTTTGCTTCTGGCGACTTTTTCTCAGAAACCGCTTGTCGGAACTTTACCTTAGCCTCGTCCGTCGAATGGGGACGTAAACCGAGCGGTCCCGTGTATCGGTCTATCCTCCGAGCACGTTAAAGAACCATAGGAATCTATTCGATAATAAGAGTAGGGCAGGTTCCCGGATTCCTATGTATCCTTCCCCTCTCTCTGGGGCGGCTCTAAATAACCTATACTGTGTTGATATGCCGTTAATCAACATTCAATTCAATTCGGAATTCAACCAAATCTTATATGAATTCATTAAACTGGATGTTATAGTTACACCAACAGCTAAGGTCATTTGGTGACATTCCAGCTTTTTATTGGTGGGGGAAGACCCCAGGTGCAAACCCGGGCATCTTTTCATGCAAGGGCGCGCACCTGAGTAGAACCAACGACGTTCCGCAAGCCAACTGGATAGCTTGATACTCACATACTAAACAGTCCTGGCCCCTTGGGGAATCGAACCCACAGCGGTGAGGGACATGTGATTTCAAGTCTGAGATCACTCGACCACGGACGATACCAAGTTTATGTGAAGCATCATTATATGTTTGTTCGAATGGTGCACCTGAGGTCATAAATGCCCCCGCAATGGGGCTTATCAGTTTCATTTAACAAATTTTAAAAAATCAAGTGTAGACAGTGGTTACCAAATCCGTATGGACAACCTCATATGGGCCATAGGTGGAACTAATATTAATATATGGTGCAGTAAAATTATTACTTCCAGTTTGTGTGTTGTTGTTTGTTTTCTGATATTAATAATAACAACAAGAGAATTGGTAGAACCGATGGATGCATCCCGAAAGTTACACAGAAAAAAGTAATGTTTAGTGTGAGTGCTTCCTTATTCTAAATGAATCCGTATGGAACTCTATTATGCTTCGGATAAGATTTTTCAAAAAAGGGAGATAATTAAAAAGGTAGTGAAGCTAGAGTTATGGTTCCTATTAACTGCACTCCGTCTCATTGTTCTTATCATTCACACAAATTTTAATCAAGCATACTTTTTGAGTTATGCTCCGGACAAAAAGTGTGACGTACGGACGCACACACGGACAGACGGAAAAAGCTGCGACTATATGCTCCCCCATAATAAACAATCTAGTGTTTTTAGTTACAATATATTTTATATCAAAAACTAAGGTAATAGTAAATGAAAAGAAAAAACTGTGATGGGGCCTCAATATAATGTCTCTGTGGTAATCAGTCAGCGAGAAGTAAGCAGTTAAAAAGCATGCTATCCATGACTTTTCAACGACTACAATCAGCTGGGAAATGTGTCTTTTTAAGACTTTACAATTTTTGTTAAATACATTCGCATAGATATGTTAAAGGTTATCGACTGTCATGTCACCCACCTTTTACAAATATGAAAGAACATGAATAGTTCAGCTTTATTAGTTAACTGCTAAGAAAGAAAAAACATATTAGGTGAAAGTGGATTTTGTTGTGAAAGTTAAGTTTTATTTAGTTGTAAATACAGACATGGTTATAATTATCGGATCCCTATGTATCATTCCCATCTTTCTGGGGCTGCGCTGAATAACTATACTGTGTGATGAGCCACTAAAACAACACTGTCATACACACGGTTGCATCTTATGAACTATAGGATTACATACACAGTACTTTTGAATTGATATTGCACATATTAAAAGCTCTTTCTATATTCAGTTATCTCTTAAAGTCCCAGGTGTCGGAGTCCGAGTCAGTTTCAGGGAAGTCCACCAATTATTTTTGATCTTTGTAATAATAACAAATCCAGTACAGACCCTACTGTCTTTCAAAGCAAATTTAATGAAATTAAATCGAAATACAGTAACTTTCAGCATATCTACACAGATGGAGATAAGGTAGCTGCAGCAGCTGTTGTTCACAAACACAGCATAAAGAGCCGCCTGCCTGATAAGGCCTCTATCTTTTCAGCTGAACTTAAGGCAATTGAACTTGCCTTAAATCATATTCAGGAATCTTATAATGACCATTTTGTAATATTTTCTGATTCCCTTTCATCTCTTCAAGCACTGGGTAATATGAAACATGATAACCCAGTTGTGCTTCAACTTTTAGAAAAGTACAATTCTCTTATAATTGATAATGTTATTATTTTCTGCTGGCTTCCAAGCCATGTAGGAATACCTGGTAATGATAGAGCTGATAGTGCTGCTAAGGCAGCATTAGATTTACATGTAACTAATACCAAATTACCTTATACTGATTTTAAAAGTTGTATTAACACATATATTCGTAACTCTTGGCAAGCCGCTTGGGATTTGTCAGTTAACAATAAACTACATCCAATTAAACCGTTACTCGGAGAATGGCGTTCTTCTAGTAGACCCATTCGTCGAGAGGAAGTTGTCCTAGCCCGGTGCAGGATAGGGCATACACGTTATACTGATTCATATTTATAACAAGGTGAGCAATTACCAGAATGTATACCCTGCTTTGCACCGTTAACGGTCAAACACATATTATTGGAATGTGTAGACTTTGATCCTATGCGTCAAAGGTACTACAATGTTAATACTATTAAAGAGTTATTTGATACTGTAGATTTTAGTCTTGTTTTAGATTTCCTGAAAGAGATCAGACTATATAAATCATTGTAATGTGTTCTTATATATATTTACTTGTTTATATACCCGTTGCCGGGCATTTATTGATTTACATACATAGTTTATATTACACCTCATCATCCCTTTTTTTTTTAATAGTTTTATCTTTATATATTTACTTTAATTTTTAATTAATACTTCTTTTTTTTATATATATTTTTTTTTTTGCGCACAATATGACCTATTTATGTGTCGACGTGCCGTAAAACACCATTCATTCATTCATTCAATTTCAGGGTCACTTAAATAATTATTTGTTAAACATTTACAGATAAGTTTGAACCTGAACTCTGTTGTAAAGAAACGTCTGCATGCACTCCATCATAAAGGTGTTTATATGAAACTTTTTTCAATTTTATTCTGGAAGTGTTATTTTGACCTCTTCATTTTGTTGAAATTTTGATTAAGTCTCTATCTGGCCTTGGTGAAGAGAGTCCATATTTTTAATTAAGTTCTGATATTTTTAGATTTATTAGATAACTGAAAGTCTCTGTATTTGCTTATAGAAGCTGGTGCTATTGCACTGAACTGTAGCTGAAATTCGCAGTCGTGTACAGTTTCACTAATGATTTCTTTAATTTGGACTGGTTCACAACTACCTAGATGATTAATTTTTTCCGTTAAGTTGCAGATTCCAACAAAGAGTACATTTTCAAGTTTGTTCAGTTAAATGAAGAGAAGAAAGTTGATGGCAATTTTTTGTCGTTAATTGTTCAAGATGTGCGCCAGGCAAGACAATACATTCTCAAATAGTGTTTGAAAAAATACCCTTGTCTTCTATATTCTGGTGTATTTCACGGCCCTTAGAGTCACTGGCAATAAGGATGATGTCTTTTTCCATTTCTATAATTGCAGTAAAAATGTATGTTGTAAGTGTTTTGGAATTGTTATGGTAACGTAATTGTCACGTATGTTACACACAAATGCCCCAACGCTCAGATGGCACACATGTCTCATTTTGAAGCTTATTGTATGTTCTTTCAGAAAATCATACCCTACAAAATTCCCCCTGGCGGGAGGGAGTCTACAGCCAACTGAAGGACTACGATTCCGGCCTATTTAGCTCTTGAAAGGGCTACAAAAAGTGCCCCTGAATTTTCGGACTCGAATGCCCGTGTTCCTGGATTGATTACAATGTGCCTATGGCACTCACCTTCGCCAACAGTCATGCCTTGACACTTGTGAATAGTTAATGTCCATCCAAGTCTTAAAGGGATTTGCTATCTTTTACAAGCATAACATGCAGTCAACCTTTCGGTAAAATGGGATTACTTTGGGATGGGAGTTGATGAATGCAGGACCAGTATAGTTTGGGAATTCAACCATAACCACAGTTGGCAAGGTCTCATTTGGTGTTTTTTTCTCCACTGGATAAATGATGTCGAAAACTCTGCCAATTGCGCCATTAAAAAGGCCAAATTCAACACAAAGGTTTATAGTTAGCATCACTGTAGCAGTTCTGCACAGGCAAACCGTAAGCATTAGACCACCAGACTTTTCACTGGTTGCTATTTTTAAATGAATGAATGAATGGTGTTTTACGGCACGTCGACAGATAAATAGGTCATATTGTGCGCATAAACGGATGAAAGATGAAGAAATGAAGTAGTAATTAAAAATTAATGTAAACATATAAATATAAAACTATTTACAAACAAGGGATGATATGGTAGGAATATAAGCTATATATGTAAATCAACAAATGTTCGTCAACGGGAATACAAACAAGTAAATATATATAAGAACATATTACAATGATTTATATAGTCTGATTTCTTTTAGGTAATCTAAATCAAGACTAAAATCTAAAGTGAATATCTATAAGAACATATTATAATGATTTATATAGTCTGATTTCTTTTAGGAAATCTAAATCAAGACTAAAATCTAAAGTGAATATCTATAAGAACATATTATAATGATTTATATAGTCGGATTTCTAGACCCTAAAGATCTAAATCACCTAGTTGCACAATTGCCATCACCTTTTATACTCTTGGGCGATTTCAATGCACACAACTACATCTGGGGTTGTAAAGATATAAACGATAAAGGCAAGAAAATTGAGGATTTCTTAGCCAAAAACAATTTGTGTCTTTTTAATAATAAATCATATTCTTACTTACATCCTGCTATAGGCTCTCATTCTTCCATTGATTTAACAATATGCGATCCAACGCTTTTGATGGATTTTTCGTGGAGTGTTGGAGACGACCTCTGTGGAAGTGACCACTTCCCCATATTTCTTGAAAATATCGGCCCTCCACTTCTCGAAAAAACGCAACGATGGAAACTTCGCAAGGCTGATTGGACTATGTTTCAATCTCTTTGCGAGGAACAAAGAAAAGCCTTCCGTTTTCGAGGATGTCGAAGACGCTACTGCTCTTTTTACAAAAACCCTTCACGATATAGCTGATCAAACTATTCCAAAAACCTCGGCAAATCCTAAACGCCCACATAAACCATGGTACGACGATGACTGCAAAAAGGCAGTCAGCGATCGTAAAGCTGCATTAAATAATTTTAACTTGCGGCCAACTCAAACAAATTTTGATAACTTTAGAGTTTTTCGTGCGAAAGCCCGTCGTACTATTAAGGAGAGCAAGAGGAAATCCTGGAGATCTTACGTCTCTAGGATGAATTCTCGCTCATCTCTTAAGAAGATATGGGACATGGTCCGGAAAATAAGTGGTAAAGGTAATTCTACTTCTGTAAATCATCTTAAAACAGATAATGGAGATATAACATCTGTCAAAGATATTACAAACACTTTGGCAGAAACATTTTCAGAAAATTCTTCTTCTGAAAATTGTCAACCAAATTTTCTGAAAAATAAGAAACAAAAAGAACAGAAAAAGCTGAACTTCAAGTAGAAAAACTTGGAAAAATACAATAAACTATTCACTCTCAAAGAACTTCGAGAGTCCCTTAAAAAGGCTCATGATACATCAGCTGGTCCTGATGATATCCATTATCAATTACTAAAACATTTACCTGAATCCTGTCTCTCTACCCTTCTTGATATATTTAATAAGGTTTGGGTGACGGGAATCTTCCCCGATTCTTGGCGGGAAGCAATCGTTATTCCAGCCCCAAACCTGGAAAGGATCATACGGACCCAATAAATTATCGCCCAATCGCTTTAACGAGTTGTATATGTAAAACTATGGAACGAATGATTAATGAGAGACTCGTTTGGTACCTGGAGTCCAACAAACTGATAACCAAGTATCAAAGTGGATTCCGGCGCCAACGAGGCACAACAGACACTCTCATACGATTTGAATCTTTTATTAGGGAAGCTTTCATAAAAAAAGGACATTGAGTCGCTGTATTTTTTGACTTGGAGAAAGCTTATGATACTGCATGGAAGTACGGTATTATGAATGATCTACATGACATTGGTCTTAGAGGCCGATTACCCATTTTTATAGAGCAATTCTTAGATGATAGACAGTTTCGTGTCCGAATGGTTTCAACCCTATCTGATATTCATGAACAGGAGATGGGTGTTCCACAGGGCAGCATACTATCTGTCACACTTTTTAATATAAAGATTAACAGTATAGCAAAATGCATCAATCCAGGTGTGGATTGTTCGCTATATGTTGACGACTTTTTTTATATGTTATCGTGCAAAAAAACATGAATACTATCGAGAGACAATTACAACAATGTCTCAATAAACTTCAGACCTGGTCTGATGAAAATGGTTTTAAATTTTCTAAATCTAAAACTAATTGTATGCACTTTTGTCAACTTCGAAAACATCATGAAGACCCTCATCTAACACTGGATGGGTCACCAATACCAGTAGTGGATAAGACAAAATTCCTTGGTCTTATTAACGTTTATACCACACCTTAAATACTTGAAGGCCAAATGCCTTAAAGCTCTTAACTTACTTAAAGTTGTTGCAAACACTAATTGGGGAGCAGATCGAAAAGTCCTCTTGCGACTTTACAGACCTCTTATCAGATCCAAGCTGGACTACGGCTCAATAGTATATGGATCGACTCGCAAGTCGTACTTGGAGATGCTCGACCCTATACATAATCAAGGATTACGACTCGCCTTAGGTGCCTTTCGTACATCACCAGCCGAAAGTCTATATGTTGAAGCCAATGAACCATGTCTGTGAGACAAATTAGCTCTTCAATACGCCATTAAATTAAAGTCTAACCCTTCAAACCCAACTTTCGATAATGTTTTTAATCCTAGTTGTGAACCTCTTTTTGATCGAAAACCGAAGGCCATTCGACCATTTGGTCTTCGTATTAAACCAAATTAAGAGACACTGAAATCGACCTAAATTTGATTGCCAAGTACAAAGTACCACAAATTCCACCGTGGACTTTGGAACTCCAACAATTATTTTTGATCTTTGTAATAATAACAAATCCAGTACAGACCCTACTGTCTTTCAAAGCAAATTTAATGAAATTAAATCGAAATACAGTAACTTTCAGCATATCTACACAGATGGCTCTAAAGATGGAGATAAGGTAGCTGCAGCATCTGTTGTTCACAAACACAGCATAAAGAGCCGCCAGCCTGATAAGGCCTCTATCTTTTCAGCTGAACTTAAGGCAATTCAACTTGCCTTAAATTATATTCAGGAATCTGATGATGACCATTTTGTAATATTTTCTGATTCCCTTTCATCTCTTCAAGCACTGGGTAATATGAAACATGATAACCCAGTTGTGCTTCAACTTTTAGAAAAGTACAATTCTCTTATAATTGATAATGTTATTATTTTCTGCTGGCTTCCAAGCCATGTAGGAATACCTGGTAATGATAGAGCTGATAGTGCTGCTAAGGCAGCATTAGATTTACATATAACTAATACCAAATTACCTTATACTGATTTTAAATATTGTATTAACACATATATTCGTAACTCTTGGCAAGCCGCTTGGGATTTGTCAATTAACAATAAACTCCATCCAATTAAACCGTTACTCGGAGAATGGCGTTCTTCTAGTAGACCCATTCGTCGAGAGGAAGTTGTCCTAGCCCGGTGCAGGATAGGGCATACACGTTATACTCATTCATATTTATTACAAGGTGAGCAATTACCGGAATGTATACCCTGCTTTGCACCGTTAACGGTCAAACACATCTTATTGGAATGTGTAGACTTTGATCCTATGCGTCAAAGGTACTACAATGTTAATACTATGAAAGAGTTATTTGATACTGTAGATTTTAGTCTTGTTTTAGATTTCCTGAAAGAGATACAGACTATATAAATCATTGTAATGTGTTCTTATATATATTTACTTGTTTATATACCCGTTGCCGGGCATTTATTGATTTACATACATAGTTTATATTACATCTTATCATCCCTTATTTTTTGAATAGTTTTATCTTTATATATTTACATTAATTTTTAATTAATACTTCATTTTTCATATTTTTTTGCGCACAATATGACCTATTTATGTGTCGACGTGCCGTAAAACACCATTCATTCATTCATTCATTCTTTCAGGAAATCTAAAACAAGACTAACATCTATAGTTTCAAATAACCCTGATCTTCTTTCCAAATATAAATGTAATTTAAGGACTCTTCTGCGACAAGGACTATCACAACCTGACTTCTATGGTGATGTGATTTATAAACTTCGTAAGATTCTTGGTCATGATCACTTTCATACTATTTTTGTTAAACTTGTTAAAAAGTTTATCAAAAGAGGTTATGACCCTATCATTTTGCAACGTACTGCATGCTTGGTGGTGGACCCTTTTACAGTTCGCCACTATGCTTTCCTCTTTAATTCTACGATGACCGGACATGCTGTGGACCCTGTGATGACGCCTACCTAAAGCCCATTGGGACGGTGGCGTTTGATGTTTGTCCATGATCTTTCTTGTCGTGCCCTTAATGGTTTATTCTCTTTCTGCTCTGGCTTCTGCAAAGTCATTGAGTACCTTCATTGTGGCTTTCTAGGCTATTGTTTTTTTGTATTATATTTACACGAGCATATTTGTGTTTTACATATATTGCCTATTGATGCTGCCTTGTTGGTTAGAGATTAGATCATGGCGGGGATTTCTTTATTTACACTGTCCTGATTTAATGGGATGACAGTAGGGTAAGTGTGAGGTTTGGTGCACCCTAGAACCGGTTTAAACCCCCAGTGGTCTACTTTGCCACTGACCGTTCCAAGGCGGTAGCCCTATTGTCAACCCTTTTGTGTTTGTGATGTCGTTTGCATTTTTTATTACTTTTGTCTTTTCGTTTGTCTGTTTGCGTGTTTGTTTTTGTGTTTTGTGGTTGACTCGTCCTTGAATGCTGCTTTCCCTGTCCGATATTTTTATCCTTTTTTCATAGTATTAACATTGTAGTATCTCTGACCAAAGTATACACATTCTAACAAGATGTGCTTGACCTGACCGTTTACGGTGCAAAGCAGGGTATACATTCTGGTAATTGCTCACCTTGAAAAAAAATATGAATGAGTATAACATGTATGTCATATCCTGCACCGGGCTAGTACAACTTCTTCTCGACGAATGGGTCTACTAGAAGAACGCCATTCTCCGAGTAACGGTTTAATTGAATGGAGTGTATTCCCCTCACTAGAGAGAATGTCAGATGGAGCAAGTTTATTATTTGATGTGGACTTTCACTTCCCAGTTGACCACATTCGAATAGATGATTTATATCGTCATCGGTCAACTCGTATGATGCATTAGGCTTGTTTCCATATCCTTGTGGTTTTAGGTGGGCCATTTTTGCTTTTAAAGCATTGTTTGTGTGCTGAAATTATTCATTTTTAGTAACATTTGATGGATACCCTTTGGATCTCGGGTATCTTTCCAAACTTAAAAGGAACCCCCTGATAGAAGATGGCTCATACTCGGTTTTGTCTTTCTTTTGTACAATGGTGATAAAATCACCAAAGAGACGATCAAGTTCATCACATTTTGTCTAAATTCCCCTTGCTCAGTACTGAATTGACAGAACAATTTGATGTCTGCATTTGTTTTCCTTTGAGTGTTTTTATTTTGTTGGTTCGCAATGAAATTGTCAACACTTTCTGGATTAACTATGCCAAATCTTGGTGGCTGACCAATTTCTACCATCTGTGTGGGGGTTAGGAATTGGTTGAGAATGACCTAAAATTTCATCATATTCTGACTGGGTTAAAATTTGTTGAATTTGCTGTAAAAAGTCAAACCATCCAGAAAGTCAGCCATTGTTGTTTGCAACTTTGCAGACGACAGCTATTTTATGCCATAAGGATATTATCAAAGTTATCCAAATGAAATAAAAAATATTATTTTTATTTATATATTTGTTATTTAATAATTAGTCTTGCTTATATTATTTATATAGATCTATAACTATTAGATTTATTTATATTGTAATCTAACGATAGGCTAGTCTAAAACTTACAAGAAAAGATGATACATTGGATGACATAGATATAGGCAAGATTAGCAGATTGTGACATATTTTCTGGTCATTGTCTGTCCTGTAAATTAAATCAGGCAGACGTATATGTAATTCTCTGCATAAACATCCCATGCATTGCACTGCAGCCTAGAATTCAACATAGCTGGATCTCCATCTAAATACAGGTAATTAGGGCAAAGATGATATGTTTTAATTTATTTTGCAATATTTGGCTTATAAAGTTGACAAACACAATGGTTAAATGATTTAATAATATAAAATTGTCTTGAAATAACCTGTCTGTCAATAAAACAATAAAACATATAAGTCAATAAAACATATAAGCAAAAAAGTAGTTCCGTCAAAAGTGATATCGTCACTCGAGAGACGATATTCACTGTAACTGATATGAGAAATATCACACTGATAAATCCCTATATGTCATGGCCAGGTATATAATAAAACACATGCAATGCATGAGATGAAAGTTTGGTCATTGCATCACTTCCGTATTTCATTCTTAAATTTTCTTATTTTATATTCCCGAAGTGAAAGCAATACATTTATGAAATCATTTTCTTCAACGTTTTTACATACGTTAGTTTTCAAAACGACACCAACGGAAAATTATTTCCAAACTAAAACTCCATGCATTGCGGCTGGCAATGAACTGTGGCAATCATATATCGGTGGGTCTAACAATAGGGGGCAATTATACATAGTCACCAAAAAAAGACTACAACGGGGAGACCACCCCAGGACTCGTGACAGTTGGATCCACTTTCAACACCGTATCTACAGTGATACTCCATCCATCCCAAATTAACAGCCCCTATAAGAGAGCGTTCATCAACCAGCAAGACTTTCAAACCGTTACAACGGGGAGACCACCCCCAGGACTCGTGACAGTTGGATCCACTTTCAACACCGTATCTACAGTGGTACTCCATCCATTCCAAATTAACAGCCCCTTTAAGAGAGCGTTCATCAACCAGCAAGACTTTCAAACCGTTACAATTGTTTTGTAGCTGGTCGCCTAGTGAACCATTGGGCGGGGTCATATCACACCCCTAATAAGTAGTTGGAATCTTTAAAAAAAATGTGTGAAGTAACGCCGGAAATAATATTTGCAATATTGCCTCTTGGACAAACTACCTGTACAGACCTGTTACAATAGCACGAATCAAGATTGCTTAAAATTGCTAAAAATAGATTTCATTCGTACAAACATGTGTGATTTTATCCGAAAACAGATCGGGAATCTATTGAATTTGAGTGCTTCTATATTGTTCAATGGCACGTTAGTTTCGTGAAATTACAAGTATTATTGTGTGACGTCATTATCGATCTTTGCTATTGAAAAATATTCTATTGGCTTTTACCAAACATTTGATAAGATAAGATTTACCAGACCCAGCTGTGCCAGAAACAACCATATGTAATGCGTGTTGTTTGTGTTGTTTGAAAAGTCCAAAATTCTCTGCATTTTAATACTAAAAGCGAACTTTTGGTCTTCATTCATACTATTCAGGTCAATGTCAGGTATTTTTCACATTGAGGTGGACACTTAAAGTTTCCAACCACACGGTCCCAAGGTATATAGGGTAAAGCTGTGATGTTTGGCTCCAGTCACCACCATCATCATTAATTTCAGAATAAAAATCATCATTCTTGCATTCAAACTCAGTGTTTGGTCCATCCAATCAGGCTGTTGTGAAGATATTGATAAATCTTCATCATCCTCGCTACAATTATCATCGTGACCAGACTTGCTTTTAACTCGTTCTATTTCTGCTTTAACGAAATTTGGGAACAGATCTAAATAAAGAAACCGATTTATTTTATCACACCAAGAAAAATTGTCGTCTTTTATATCTGAAATGTGTCGCCAATTTGGCCAATGGAGTAAACGCATGGTGCAACAGTAGTCCTCTTGTAATGGCCAAGTTGCATTGGTAGAACACCCTGAAATGACGGGAACTTTACCGCCTTTACATACAAAATTGTAAAAGGAAATATTTTCCTTGTCATTCCGAGACAGGTACTGATCAAGCGCAGTATTTCTTTAAATAGAGGAACCATCTTTTTCTAAGACCCGTGCACCTGATAAACTAATAGATTTAAATCTATACAAAGGTAAGGTAGAAAGTTCATATGAGGCCTCAACAGCTACACTGTACTAATTAAAACCTTGCTGCAAATGCACCGCTTGATTCATCAGTTGAGTTAATAAAATCATTGAAAAGGTCTGAAATAGCTCCTGTTGGCTGACTGCCTTTACAAGTGTAACCTGTAATATATTTTTCAGAAGCCATTATTTCTTCAACTGAAGGATTATTAGGTGAACTTATAGACAGGATCAATGAAATATCACCGTTGTCTCTCCAGCCTTGTGTACGATACCCTGAATGCTGGACAAGTGTTGGGTGATCTCGTGTCATCTCAAGGCGGAGAGAACCATTTCTGTCCTTTACTAAAGCAGGGAGAGAACCATTTCTGTCCTTTACTAAAGCAGGAGCATTGCTTATATGTTTTCGAGGTGAATCTACAGATCCAAATTCCATGCGACAAGTGTTTTTACCTGTAGAATTTTTGGGCGCTTTTAGACGGTAGTCCGAGAAGCGATGGATATTAAAACGATTAGTTAAAAGCAAATGATCTTCAACGAGTGTTTCCTGTGACTGGTTTAATTTTACAAGTGGGTTTTGGCTGTCTGGTGGTGCTGGGGCTGGGGCTGGGGCTGGGGCAGTGCCTTTGGGGGTAGGCCAGAGTTCTTACCTTGGCTGTCCTGAGGAGTTTTTACCACCAGGATGATTGGCAGTCATTCCGAACTGCACTGTTGACCATTTTTTCAAGCTTTCGGTTCATTGAAACGTCACCATGACCCTCACCAATAACATCCTTTACAATATGTGTCACCTCTTGTTGCAAATTAATAGGAGGGTCTTGCAAAAGTACAGCGGAATAAGTTTCCCTATCAATTTTTCCAGTTTCAATTTGTTCTGGGGCAGTACCTAAATCATTTCCATGTTCAGCAGAGGCATTATAGTGAGCAGTAGAAATGTCGTTACGTTCTCCATCTTCGGGTAGAAAATTGAGTCTGATTTGGCAAATGACAATATCTGAGTATGCGGGATTGTTTGCTTTTAACCATTCACGGGCAGATTGTACTTTTTTACGTCTAACTCTAAATTCTTTGCTTGTATGATGTTTGCCTTCTTTTCTGACTGTTATGCTGTTAATTTCATCAGGTAAACGGGGGGAAATTTGAGCCGGCTCATTTACCGTGAAAGTGACGCAGTGTCCACTTGAAGCAATACCGTCGTGTTTGAGCATATAGATATTTATACATGGTGATATCCTACAAATAAGCTGCTGCCCAATAGTTTAATAATTAATAATCTTCATCTGAAAATATTTTTATTTCATTTTTGTCAGATTTATATTTATTGCACATACTATGTTTTGAAAGTCTGAGGTCAATGCGTCGTTCATGACAAACACAGAATTGATTTATTTCATATGATATTTACTCAAGTTCAAAAAAGCGAATCGAGTCAACGGCTTTGTTAAATTGACCATCTTATGATAGAGGGGGAGGTTTTGGAATTTCTTTCAAATCTTAGGAAGCTTTATCCTGTTTGTGTTTCATTTTCCTATTTAGTCTCCTTATCCTATTTGACATTTCATGTTTAGATTCATTTTGTGTCTTTTTTTCAAACCAGAGATCAAACCATTCCAAAAACCTCGGCAAATCCTAAACGCCCACATAAACCATGGTACGACGATGACTGCAAAAAGGCAGTCAGCGATCGTAAAGCTGCATTAAATAATTTTAACTTGCGGCCAACTCAAACAAATTTAGATAACTTTAGAGTGTTTCGTACGAAAGCCCGTCGTACTATTAGGGATAGCAAGAGGAAATCCTGGAGTTCTTAAGTCTCTAGGCTGAATTCTCGCTCATCTCTGGTCCGGAAAATAAGTGGTAAAGGTAATTCTAGTTCTATAAATCATCTTAAAACAGATAATAGAAATATAACATCTGTCAAAGATATTACAAACACTTTGGCAGAAACTTTTTCAAAAAATTCTTCTTCTGAAGATTGTCAACCATATGTTCTGAAAAATAAGAAACAAAACGAACAGAAGAAGCTGGACGCCGATAAAAGGCTCTGGGTATTGTTTAACCACTGATAGGATATGTTGTCTGCTTTTTATACGCAGGCTTCATAACCGCTGCTCCCAACTAAATTCCATTATGTTTATTTCGCTCTTCGGGGCATTTCATTTTATTAGATACTGGGACCATACGCCGTACGACATGGGGAATACGTTAAAAAAAGATAACTCTATGTCCACCGCCATATGCATGCCATCTTTCGGATGGTTAAAATTTTGTGCTGTTGATTTTATGAATATTGAGTTCTGCTCAACCCGGGGCTAGAGGGCGTGAGCGGTAGCTAGCTAGCATATTTCACTACAACTCATGAACAGTCTCAATCAAACCGAGACTGCAATATTTCGTATGTGTGGTGCTCGGCCGTTTCCAAAGGTCCATTATCATACTCTTTTTCAAGTCGAAAAACTTGGAAAAATACAATAAACTATTCACTCTCAAAGAACTTCGAGAGTCCCTTAAAAAGGCTCATGATTCATCAGCTGGTCCTGATGATATCCATTATCAATTACTAAAACATTTACCTGAATCCTGTCTCTCTACCCTTCTTGATATATTTAATAAGGTTTGGCTGACTGGAATCTTCCCCGATTCTTGGCGGGAAGCAATCGTTATTCCAGTCCCAAAACCTGGAAAGGATCATACGGACCCAATAAATTATCGCCCAATCGCTTAAACGAGTTGTATACGTAAAACCATGAAACGAATGATTAATGAGATTTTGGTACCTGGAGTCTAACAAACTGATAACAAAGTATCAAAGTGGATTCCGGCGCCAACGAGGCACAACAGACAATCTCATACGATTTGAATCGTTTTTTAGGGAAGCTTTCATAAAAAAAGAACATTTAGTCGCTGTATTTCTTGACTTGTGCCGTAAAACACCATTCATTCATTCTTGACTTGGAGAAAGCTTATGATACTGCATGGAAGTACGGTATTATGAATGATCTACATGACATTGGTCTTAGAGGCCGATTACCCATTTTTATAGAGAAATTCTTAGATGATAGACAGTTTCGTGTCCGAATGGGTTCAACCCTCTCGAACAGGAGATGGGTGTTCCACAGGGCAGCATACTATCTGTCACACTTTTTAATATAAAGATTAACTGTATAGTAAAATGCATCAATCCAGGTGTGGATTGTTCGCTATATGTTGACGACTTTGCTATATGTTATCGTGCAAAAAACATGAATACTATCGAGAGACAATTACAACAATGTCTCAATAATCTTCAGACCTGGTCTGATGAAAATGGTTTTAAATTTTCTAAATCTAAAACTAATTGTATGCACTTTTGTCAACTTCGTAAACATCATGAAGACCCTTATCTAACACTGGATGGGTCACCAATACCAGTACTGGATGAGACAAAATTCTTTGGTCTTATTTTCGACCGTAAATAAACGTTTATACCACACCTTAAATACTTAAAGGCCAAATGCCTTAAAGCTCTTAACTTACTTAAAGTTGTTGCAAACACTAATTGGGGAGCAGATCGAAAAGTCCTCTTGTTACTTTACAGACCTCTTATCAGATCCAAGCTGGACTACGGCTCAATAGTATATGGATCGACTCGCAAGTCGTACTTGCAGATGCTCGACCCTATACATAATCAAGGATTACGACTCGCTTTAGGTGCCTTTCGTACATCACCAGCCGAAAGTCTATATGTTGAAGCCAATGAACCATCACTCTCTCATAGACGAGACAAATTAGCTTTTCAATACGCCATTAAATTAAAGTCTAACCCTTCAAACCCAATTTTCGATAATGTTTTTAATCCTAGTTGTGAACCTCTTCTGGATCGAAAACCGAAGGCCATTCGACCATTTGGTCTTCGTATTAAACCAAAATTAAGAGACACTGAAATCGACCTAAATTTGATTGCCAAGTACAAAGTACCACAAATTCCACCGTGGACTTTGGAAACTCCAACAATTATTTTTGATCTTTGTAATAATAACAAATCCAGTACAGACCCTACTGTCTTTCAAAGCAAATTTAATGAAATTATATCGAAATACAGTGACTTTCAACATATCTACACAGATGGCTCTAAAGATGGAGATAAGGTAGCTGCAGCAGCTGTTCACAAACACAGCATAAAGAGCCGCCTGCCTGACAAGGCCTCTATCCTTTCAGCTGAACTTCAGGCAATTGAACTTGCCTTAAATTATATTCAGGAATCTGATGATGACCATTATGTAATCTTTTCTGATTTCCTTTCATCTCTTCAAGCACTGGGTAGTATGAAACATGATAACCCAGTTGTGCTTCAACTTTTAGAAAAGTACAATTCTCTTATAATTGATAATGTTATTATTTTCTGCTGGCTTCCAAGGCATGTAGGAATACGTGGTAATGATAGAGCTGATAGTGCTGCTAAGGCAGTATTAGATTTACATATATCTAAAACCAAATTATCTTATACTGATTTTAAAAGTTGTATTAACAAATATATTCGTAACTCTTGGCAAACCGCTTGGGATTTGTCAGTTAACAAGAAACTACATTCAATTAAACCGTTACTCGGTGAATGGCGTTCTTCTACTAGACCCATTCGTCGAGAGGAATTTATCCTAGCCCGGTGCAGGATAGGGCATACACGTTATACTCATTCATATTTATAACAAGGTGAGCAATTACCAGAATGTATACCCTGCTTTGCACCGTTAACGGTCAAACACATCTTATTGGAATGTGTAGACTTTGATCCTATGCGTCAAAGGTACTACAATGTTAATACTATGACCGAGTTATTTAATACTATGGATTTTAGTCTAGTTTTAGATTTTCTTAAGGAAGTCAGACTATATAAATCATTATAATATGTTCTTCTATATATTTACTTTTTTTGTTTGCCCGTTTTCGGGCGTTTGTTGTTTTACATATATACTTTGTATTACTACCATATCATCCCTTATATTTTAATATTTTTATCTTTATATGTTTGCATTAATTTTCAAATAATCCTTCATTTCATCATCTTTCAATCAGTTTTTGCGCACAATATGACCTATTTGTGTGTTGACGTGCCGTAAAACACCATTCATTCATTCATTCTCCAAGTAACGGTTTAATTGAATGGAGTGTATTGTTAACTGACAAATACCAAGCGGCTTGCCAAAAGTTACGAATATTGTGTTAATACAACTTTTAAAATCATTATCAGGTAATTTGGCATTAGATATATTTAAACCTAATGCTGCTTTAGCAGCACTATTAGTTCTATCATTACCACGTATTCCTACATGCCTTGGAAGCCAGAAAAAAATAATAACATTATCAATTATAAGAGAATTGTACTTTTCTAAAAGTTAAAGCACAACTGGGCTATCGTGTTTCATATTACCCAGTGCTTGAAGAGATGAAAGGTAATCAGAATATTTTACGAAATGGTTATCATAAGATTCTTCAATATAATTTAAGGCAAGTTCAATTGCCTTAAGTTCAGCTTAATAGATAGAGGCCTTATCAGTCAGGAAGCTCTTTATGCTGTGTTTGTGAACAACAGCTGCTGCAGCTACCTTATCTCCAACTTTAGAACCAACTGCGTATGTCGATTTAATTTCATTCAAATTGCTCTGAAAGACAGTATGGTCTGTACTGGATTTGTTACTATTACAAAGATAAAAAATAATGGTTGGTGTTTCCAAATTTGTGGTACTTTGTACTTGGCAAACAAATTTAGGTCGATTTCAAAGTCTTTTAACTTTGGTTTAATACGAAGACCAAATGGTCGAATGGCCTTCGGGGTTCGATCAAAAAGAGGTTCATAACTGGGTTTGAAGGGTTAGATTGTAACTAATGGCGTATTGAAGAGCTAATTTGGTCCGTCTATGAGACAGTGATGGTTCATTAGCTTCAACATATAGACTTTCGGCTGGTGATGCACCTAAGGCGAGTCGTAATCCTTGATTGGGTATAGGATCGAGCATCTGCAAGTATGGCTTGCGGGTCGATCCATATACTATTGAGTCGTAGTCCAACTTGGATCTGATAAGATTTCTATAAAGTTGTAAAAATACTTAACGATCTGCTCCCCATTTAGTGTTTGCAACAACTTTAGGTAAATTAATAGTTTTAAGGCACTTGGCCCTCAAGTATTTAAGGTGTAGTATAAACGTTAATTTACGGTCGAAAATAAAACCAAGGAATTTTGTCTCATCCACTACTGGTATTGGACCATTGGTGACCCATCCTGTGTTAGATTATGGTCTTCGTGATGTTTACTGACAAAAGTGCATACAATTAAGTTTTAGATGGATTTAGGAAACAGCCCCACATTTGGAGCTCAATCTGCATTGAACATTATCTATGATTTTTCCTGTTGGGCTTTCATGAGTGGACGAGATGATGAACTCGTCTGCAAAAGTGTCTGGTAGTTGTGATTGGATTGACCATCATGAGTGAAGTCGTTATTTAATTTGATGAAATCATGAGGCTAATTTGGCCGTCCCGTTTGTTGCAGCAGTACTGACAGCCGGTCATTTGCAGACTGTAAAAAAGACAGTGACTAGACCTTTAGCTTTGAATAATACTTAAAATCTAACTTTGCAGCATTCCAATAATTAAGCAACAATCAGAGCCTTTATCTTACACTTTTCATAAAGCCAAAGAAGTGCTCTAGGTAATCAGTATTGTTCTTACGATTCTCTTTAACATTGCCAGCAGTAAAAACGCTGGGTCTTTGTTTGTTTGGTGTTTGTGGTCGTTTTCAGCACATTTTAGGCTGTGTATGACGGTTGATTTTTTTTCAGGTGGATGCAGACCACCCATTTTTCCCTGGGTAGAATTCTGGCAGCTATACAGATGTCTTCAGGCAACCTCCTTTTTTCAGTGAGATTCGTTTCCCACAACAAATACGGTAAATTGGACTGCCAATGTTTATCACCACACAGTAACCTTGATTGGAAATATTACAATTTTCTCGGCGTTCGGAGATCATTCTTGCCATGAGGAAATTAGGATGAAAATGCCATTTCATTGAGACAAGTCGGAAAACGTGTTAAAATAAATATAAAAAGATCGGACAGGGAAAGTAGCATTCAAGGAAGACAGTCAATTTCTGATGCGCTGGCTACTATGAACTGGAATGTGGGCGGTCCCCGGCAAACTTACTGTAATCTGTTTAAACTTGGTACTTTTGAACAAGCCAACCGTCATTAAATGCCACTCATATCCTGTGCATCAGAAGAAATCAGCAAAAATTCTAATCACTGGAGGTAAACATTGTTTCGAAGGAAATGTAGGTGTAGTGACCTTAGAGTAGATAGTATTGTGGAACTTGTGCCAAGTAAGATATGTCAGTATGTTATCTGTATCTACTATGAACTCCTTTGGAATTGTACCTTCCCTTTGATTAGTACTGCATACTGCTGTTTAAACGCCCACTAGGGCCTTGCATTTTACAAAAGGGGGGCTTTGTTTTTTCTGAGACCATAACTTCATATAAATATTAAATAAATCTTTGTTTTTAGCTTATGGGATGGCGAGTTGTCCGTCCGTCCGTTAACTTTTGCCTCGTTAACACGACAGCGCCTTCATTTTTCATTCGATTTTTCAAACTTTACCATATTGTCAATATCAATGAAAGGTCGAATGAGTTCGAAAACCATCCAGTTCGGACCAGTAACACTGTAGTTATGGCCCTTGATTTAATTAAAATTGCTATAGTTTGCCTCTTTAACACGATATAGCCTGCATTTTTCATCTGATCTTTTTCAAACTTCAGATTGTTGATATCAATGAAAGCTCGAACGAGTTCGGAAAATAACACCAGAGTTATAGCCCTTGAGTTTGTTCGATATGCAATATTGAAACCAAATTATGATGAAATCAGCTTAATTTTAAATGAACACAACCCTATTGCCTTTTTTCTTCAAGAAACATTCTTGAAGACGAGTGATAAGGTATCTTTTAAACAATACTCACTATACAATCACATTTGTGATAACGGGGACAAGGCCACTGGTGGAGTTTCGATAATCGTTAATCGAAACATTCCTCACAGACCTGTTGCGTTGAAAACAAATTTGCAAGCTATTGCGGTCAGTGTTACTATGCACAGAGTCATAACAATATGTTCCTTATATTTGCCACCTAGTTCTTCACTAGATCCTAAAGATCTAAATCACCTAGTTGCACAATTGCCATCACCTTTTATACTCTTGGGCGATTTTAATGCACACAACTACATCTGGGGTTGTAAAGATATAAACGGTAAAGGCAAGAAAATTGAGGATTTCTTAGCCAAAAACAATTTGTGTCTTTTTAATAACAAGTCACATACTTACTTACAGTCTGCTAAAGGCTCTCATTCTTCCATTGATTTAACAATATGCGATCCAACGCTTTTGATGGATTTTTCGTGGAGTGTTGGAGACGACCTCTGTGGAAGTGACCACTTCCCCATATTTCTTGAAAATATCGGCCCTCCACTTCTCGAAAAAACGCAACGATGGAAACTTCGCAAGGCTGATTGGACTACGTTTCAATCACTTTGCGAGGAACAATTAAAGCCTTCCGTTTTCGAGGATGTCGAAGACGCAACTGGTCTTTTTACCAAAACTCTTCACGATATAGCTGATCAAACCATTCCAAAAACCTCGGCAAATCCTAAACGCCCACATAAACCATGGTACGACGATGACTGCAAAAAGGCAGTCAGCGATCGTAAAGCTGCATTAAATAATTTTAACTTGCGGCCAACTCAAACAAATTTAGATAACTTTAGAGTTTTTCGTGCGAAAGCCCGTCGTACTATTAAGGATAGCAAGAGGAAATCCTGGAGATCTTACGTCTCTAGGCTGAATTTTCGCTCATCTCTTAAGAAGACATGGGACATGGTCCGGAAAATAAGTGGTAAAGGTAATTCTAGTTCTGTAAATTATCTTAAAACAGATAAAGGAGATATAACATCTGTCAAAGATATTACAAACACTTTGGCAGAAACTTTTTCAATAAATTCTTCTTCTGAAAATTGTCAACCAACTTTTCTGAAAAATAAGAAACTAAAAGAACAGAAGAAGCTGAACTTCAAGTCAAAAAACTTGGAGAAATACAATAAACTATTCACTCTCAAAGAACTTCGAGAGTCCCTTAAAAAGATTCATGATACATCAGCTGGTCCTGATGATATCCATTATCAATTACTAAAACATTTACCTGAATCTTGTCTCTCTACCCTTCTTGATATATTTAATAAGGTTTGGGTGACGGGAAACTTCCCCGATTCTTGGCGGGAAGCAATCGTTATTCCAGTCCCCAAACCTGGAAAGGATCATACGGACCCAATAAATTATCGCCCTATTGCTTTAACGAGTTGTATATGTAAAACCATGGAACGAATGATTAATGAGAGACTCGTTTGGTACCTGGAGTCCAACAAGCTGATAACAAAGTATCAAAGTGGATTCCGGCGCCAACGAGGCACAACAGACAATCTCATTCGATTTGAATCATTTATTAGGGAAGCTTTCATAAAAAAAGAACATCTAGTCGCTGTATTTTTTGACTTGGAGAAAGCTTATGATACTGCATGGAAGTACGGTATTATGAATGATCTTCATGACCTTGGTCTTAGAGGCCGATTACCCATTTTTATTGAGAAATTCTTAGATGATAGACAATTTCGTGTCCGAATGGGTTCAACCCTCTCTGATATTCATGAACAGGAGATGGGTGTTCCACAGGGCAGTATACTCTCTGTCACACTTTTTAATATAAAGATTAACAGTATAGTAAAATGCATCAATCCAGGTGCGGATTGTTCGCTATACGTTGACGACTTTGTTATATGTTATCGTGCAAAAAACATGAATACTATCGAGAGACAATTACAACAATGTCTAAATAAACTTCAGACCTGGTCTGATGAAAATGGTTTTAAATTTTCTAAGTCTAAAACTAATTGTATGCACTTTTGTCAACTTCGTAAACATCATGAAGACCCTCATCTAACACTGGATGGGTCTCCAATACCAGTAGTGGATGAGATAAAATTCCTTGGTCTTATTTTCGACCGTAAATTAACGTTTATACCACACCTTAAATACTTGAAGGCCAAATGCCTTAAAGCTCTTAACTTACTTAAAGTTGTTGCAAACACTAATTGGGGAGCAGATCGAAAAGTCCTGTTGCGACTTTACAGATCTCTTATCAGATCCAAGCTGGACTACGGCTCGATAGTATATGGATCGACTCGCAAGTCGTACTTGCAGATGCTCGACCCTATACATAATCAAGGATTACGACTCGCCTTAGGTGCCTTTCGTACATCACCAGCCGAAAGTCTATATGTTGAAGCTAATGAACCATCACTGTCTCATAGACGGGACAAATTATCTCTTCAATACGCCATTAAATTAAAGTCAAACCCTTCAAACCCAACTTTCGATAATGTTTTTAATCCTAGTTGTGAACCTCTTTTTGATCGAAAACCGAAGGCCATTCGACCATTTGGTCTTCGTATTAAACTAAAATTAAGAGACACTGAAATCGACCTAAATTTGATTGCCAAGTACAAAGTACCACAAATTCCACCGTGGACTTTGGAAACACCAACAATTATTTTTGATCTTTGTAATAATAACAAATCCAGTACAGACCCTTCTGTCTTTCAGAGCAAATTTAATGAAATTATATCGAAATACAGTGACTTTCAACATATCTACACAGATGGCTCTAAGGATGGAGATACGGTAGCTGCAGCAGCTGTTCACAAACACAGCATAAAGAGCCGCCTGCCTGACAAGGCCTCTATCTTTTCAGCTGAACTTAAAGCAATTGAACTTGCCTTAAATTATATTCAGGAATCTGATGATGACCAATTTTTAATCTTTTCTGATTCCCTTTCATCTCTTCAAGCACTGGGTAATATGAAACATGATAACCCAGTTGTGCTTCAACTTTTAGAAAAGTACAATTCTCTTATAATTGATAATGTTATTATTTTCTGCTGGCTTCCAAGCCATGTAGGAATACGTGGTAATGATAGAGCTGATAGTGCTGCCAAGGCAGCATTAGATTTACATATATCTAATACCAAATTACCTTATACTGATTTTAAAAGCTGTATCAACAGATATATTCGTAACTCTTGGCAAGCCACTTGGAATTTGTCAGTTAACAATAAACTCCATTCAATTAAACCATTACTCGGAGAATGGCGCTCTTCTAGTACACCCATTCGTCGAGAGGAAGTTGTCCTAGCTCGGTGCAGAATAGGGCATACACGTTATACTCATTCATATTTATTACAAGGTGAGCCATTACCAGAATGTATACCCTGCTTTGCACCGTTAACGGTCAATCACATAATGCTGGAATGTGTAGACTTTGATCCTATGCGTCAAAGGTACTACAATGTTAATACTATGACCGAGTAATTTAATACTATAGATTTTAGTCTAGTTTTAGATTTTCTTAAGGAAATCAGACTTTATAAATCAGTATAATATGTTCTTGTATATAATTACTTTTTTATATACCCGTTTTCGGGCATTCCTTGATTTACATATATAGTTTATATTGCTACTATATCATCCCTTATTTTTTAATAGTTTTATCCTGATATATTTACATTAATTTTTAATTAATACTTCATTTATTCATATTTTGTCAGTTTTTGCGCACAATATGACCTATTTATGTGTCGACGTGCCGTAAAACAACATTCATTCATTCATTCTAATTTTAGATTTCCTCAAGGAAGTCAGACTATATAAATCATTATATGTTCTTGTATATAATTACTTTTTTATATACCCGTTTTCGGGCATTTGTTGATTTACATAGATAGTTTATATTACTACCATATCATCCCTTATTTTTTAATAGTTTTATCTTGATATATTTACACATAATTTTTAATTAATCCTTAATTTCTTCATCTTTCGTCAGTTTTTGCGCACAATTGACCTATTTCTGTGTCGACGTGTCGTAAAACACCATTCATTCATTCATTAACCCATTTCTAACACATGTCAGTGTTTTTGACAGTTTTTCTCACAAACGCTTTTAAATAAAACTAAATGACATCACGGTTTTGACGTTTAACATCATATGACCTGATTTGCGAGGGGTTATGCACTATTTAATAGTCGTTTGAATGTCAACCAATCTGCAGGATTTTTGTCAAGTGTGTTAGGAAAACTTTTATATATCTAATGACAGTACAATTATGATGATATATTACCTGCCGGAAGTACAGGTTCCGGTTCCAGGACCTGTTCAAGTACAGGGGATTCTGGAAGGACAGGTTCCAGGGCCTCTGCCAGCTCGGACTCAGGAATGTTAGTCCTGACATGGACATTCGGTGAGTTGCTCAACTCTGCCAAGTAATGAGATAGATAGTGACAAAGAGCTTAAAGTAACTATCCCACCAACAACAGACAAATTTTACAAAAAAAGCACACTGCTTCTAAACCTATTGATGAGGTATAGATATAACTTAACTGTGTAGCCATTACAGCTGTATACTTTGAGAATAAAATATTGTTTAAGCTAATGTAGCCATGCAACCGTTGATTGTTGATCTACCTTCTTTTGTACAGTAAGATCTATTTTTTCCAGCACACATGTAAAATGCAGATACCCTTTATATACATGTGCATGGTATGCAAAAACATGTCAACATTTCAATAGTGGTCAACCCATTTCTAACACATGTCAGTGTTTTTGACAGTTTTTCTCACAAATGCTTTTAAATAAAACTAAATGACATCACGGTTTTGACGTTTAACATCACATGACCTGATTTGCGAGGGGTTATGCACTATTTAATAGTCGTTCGAATGTCAACCAATCTGCAGGATTTTTGTCAAGTGTGTTAGGAAAACTTCTATATATCTCATGACAGTACAATTATGATGATAAATTACCTGCCGGAAGTACAGGTTCCGGTTCCAGGGCCTGTTCAAGTAGTATAGGGGATGCTGGAAGGACAGGTTCCAGGGCCTCTGCCAGCTCGGACTCAGGAATGTTAGTCCTGACATGGAAATTCCTGAAGAAAACCTCCTGCAGTGGTGATGAGTTGCTCAAATCTGCCAAGTAATGAGATAGATAGTGACAAAGAGCTTAAAGTAACTATCCCACCAACAACAGACAAATTTTACAAAAAAACGCACACGGCTTCTAAACCTATTGATGAGATATAGATATATCTTAACTGTGTAGCCATTACAGCTGTATACTTTGAGAATAAAATATTGTTTAAGCTAATGTAGCCATGCAACCGTTGATTGTTGATCTACCTTCTTTTGTACAGTAAGATCTATTTTTTCCAGCACACATGTAAAATGCAGATACCCTTTATATACATGTACATGGTATGCAAAAACATGTCAACATTTCAATAGTGGTCAACCCATTTCTGACACATGTCAGTGTTTTTGACAGTTTTTTCTCACAAATGCTTTTAAATCAACCTAAATGACATCACGGTTTTGACGTTTAACATCACTTGACCTGATTTGCGAGGGGTTATGCACTATTTAATAGTCGTTTGAATGTCAACCAATCTGCAGGATTTTTGTCAAGTGTGTTAGGAAAACTTTTATATATCTCATGACAGTACAATTATGATGATATATTACCTGCCGGAAGTACAGGTTCCGGTTCCAGGGCCTGTTCAAGTAGTATAGGGGATGCTGGAAGGACAGGTTCCAGGGTCTCTGCCAGCTCGGACTCAGGAATGTTAGTCCTGACATGGAAATTCCTGAAGAAAACCTCCTGCAGTGGTGATGAGTTGCTCAACTCTGCCAAGTAATGAGATAGATAGTGACAATGAGCTTAAAGTAACTATCCCACCAACAACAGACACATTTTACAAAAAACGCACACGGCTTCTAAACCTATTGATGAGGTATAGATATAACATAACTGTGTAGCCATTACAGCTGTATACTTTAAGAATAAAATATTGTTTAAGCTAATGTAGCCATGCAACCGTTGATTGTTGATCTACCTTCTTTTGTACAGTACGATCTATTTTTTCCAGCACACATGTAAAATGCAGATACCCTTTATATACATGTACATGGTATGCAAAAATATCCTTTTATCAGCTTTTCTATGTCTGTATGATGATATAATGGACGTTTCAGAATTATTTTACCCACTTAAGTCATGCAACTTGTGTCAGACGCAGATATCTTTATCCGATATGCAAGAATAATTATTATTTTACCATAGGGTTAACTATTATAATTTAGAATATGCGACGGTATATCAGTCATTTAACAGTCGCAAGTTTTGTTCAATGGGGACGCCTTAGCGGAGCCATTAAACAGGATTTTCGACCGTTAAACGATTGACACACTATCACAAAAGTCAACATTTCTATAGTGGTTAGCCCATTTCTAACACATGTCAGTGTTTTTGACAGTTTTTCTCACAAACGCTTTTAAATAAAACTAAATGACATCACGGTTTTGACGTTTAACATCACCTGACCTGATTTGCGAGGGGTTATGCACTATTTAATAGTCGTTCGAATGTCAACCAATCCGCAGGATTTTTGTCAAGTGTGTTAGGAAAACTTTTATATATCTCATGACAGTACATTTATGATGATATATTACCTGCCGGAAGTACAGGTTCCGGTTCTAGGACCTGTTCAAGTACAGGGGATTCTGGAAGGGCAGGTTCCAGGGCCTCTGCCAGCTCGGACTCAGGAATGTTAGTCCTGAAATGGACATTCGGTGAGTTGCTCAAATCTGCCAAGTAATGAGATAGATAGTGACAAAGAGCTTAAAGTAACTATCCCACCAACAACAGACACATTTTACAAAAAACGCACACTGCTTCTAAACCTATTGATGAGGTATAGATATAACTTAATTGTGTAGCCATTACAGCTGTATACTTTGAGAATAAAATATTGTTTAAGCTAATGTAGCCATGCAACCGTTGATTGTTGATCTACCTTCTTTTGTACAGTAAGATCTATTTTTTCCAGCACACATGTAAAATGCAGATACCCTTTATATACATGTACATGGTATGCAAAAATATGTCAACATTTCAATAGTGGTCAACCCATTTCTAACACATGTCAGTGTTTTTGACAGTTTTTCTCACAAATGCTTTTAAATCAAACTAAATGACATCACGGTTTTGACGTTTAACATCACATGACCTGATTTGCGAGGGGTTATGCACTATTTAATAGTCGTTTGAATGTCAACCAATCTGCAGGATTTTTGTCAAGTGTGTTAGGAAAACTTTTATATATCTCATGACAGTACAATTATGATGATATATTACCTGCCGGAAGTACAGATTCCGGTTCCAGGGCCTGTTCAAGTAGTATAGGGGATGCTGGAAGGACAGGTTCCAGGGCCTCTGCCAGCTCGGACTCAGGAATGTTAGTCCTGACATGGACATTCGGTGAGTTGATCAAATCTGCCAAGTAATGAGATAGATAGTGACAAAGAGATTAAAGTAACTATCCCACCAACAACAGACAAATTTTACAAAAAACGCACACTGCTTCTAAACCTATTGATGAGGTATAGATATAACTTAACTGTGTAGCCATTACAGCTGTATACTTTGAGTAATATTTTGTTTAAGCTAATGAAGCCATGCAACCGTTGATTGTTGATCTACCTTCTTTTGTACAGTAAGATCTATTTTTTCCAGCACACATGTAAAATGCAGATACCCTTTATATACATGTACATGGTATGCAAAAACATGTCAACATTTCAATAGTGGTCAACCCATTTCTAACACATGTCAGTGTTTTTGACAGTTTTTCTCACAAATGTTTTTAAATAAAACTAAATGACATCACGGTTTTGACGTTTAACATCGCATAACCTGATTTGCGAGGGGTTATGCACTATTTAAAAATGCACTATAAAAAATATCATTTTATCAGCTTTTCTATGTCTGTATGATGATATAATGAACGTTTCAGAATTATTTTACCCACTGAAGTCATGCAACTTGTGTCAGACGCAGATATCTTTATCCGATATGCAAGAATAATTATTATTTTACCATAGGGTTAACTATTATAATTTAGAATGTGCGACGGTATATCAGTCATTTAACAGTCGCAAGTTTTGTTATATGGGGACGCCTTGTGATAGTGTGTTAAACGATTGACACACTATCACAAAAGTCAACATTTCTATAGTGGTTAGCCCATTTCATTCATTCATTAACCCATTTCTAACACATGTCAGTGTTTTTGACAGTTTTTCTCACAAACGCTTTTAAATAAAACTAAATGACATCACGTTTTGACGTTTAACATCACATGACCTGATTTGCGAGGGGTTATGCACTATTTAATAGTCGTTTGAATGTCAACCAATCTGCAGGATTTTTGTCAAGTTTGTTAGGAAAACTTTTATATATCTCATGACAGTACAATTATGATGATATATAACCTCCCGGAAGTACAGGTTCCGGTTCCAGGACCTATTCAAGTACAGAGGATTCTGGAAGGACAGGTTCCAGGGCCTCTGCCAGCTCGGACTCAGGAATGTTAGTCCTGACATGGAAATTCGGTGAGTTGCTCAAATCTGCCAAGTAATGAGATAGATAGTGACAAAGAGCTTAAAGTAACTATCCCACCAACAACAGACACATTTTACAAAAAACGTACACTGCTTCCAAACCTATTGATGAGGAATATATATATCTTAACTGTGTAGCCATTACAGCTGTATACTTTGAGAATAAAATATTGTTTAAGCTAATGTAGCCATGCAACCGTTGATTGTTGATCTACCTTCTTTTGTACAGTAAAATCTATTTTTTCCAGCACACATGTAAAATGCGGATACCCTTTATATACATGTACATGGTATGCAAAAACATGTCAACATTTCAATAGTGGTCAACCCATTTCTAACACATGTCAGTGTTTTTGACAGTTTTTCTCACAATTGTTTTTAAATAAAACTAAATGACATCACGGTTTTGACGTTTAACATCGCATGACCTGATTTGCGAGGGGTTATGCACTATTTAATAGTCGTTTGAATGTCAACCAATCTGCAGGATTTTTGTCAAGTGTGTTGGGAAAACTTTTATATATCTCATGACAGTACAATTATGATGATATATTACCTGCCGGAAGTACAGGTTCCGGTTCCAGGGCCTGTTCAAGTAGTATAGGGGATGCTGGAAGGACAGGTTCCAGGGCCTCTGCCAGCTCGGACTCAGAAATGTTAGTCCTGACATGGAAATTCCTGAAGAAAACCTCCTGCAGTGGTGATGAGTTGCTCAACTCTGCCAAGTAATGTGATAGATAGTGACAATGAGCTTAAAGTAACTATTCCACCAACAACAGACAATTTTTACAAAAAACGCACACGGCTTCTAAACCTATTGATGAGGTATAGATATATCTTAACTGTGTAGCCATTACAGCTGTATACTTTGAGAATAAATTATTGTTTAAGCTAATGTAGCCATGCAACCGTTGATTGTTGATCTACCTTCTTTTGTAAAGTAAGATCTATTTTTTCCAGCACACATGTAAAATTCAGATACCCTTTATATACATGTACATGGTATGCAAAAATATCCTTTTATCAGCTTTTCTATGTCTGTATGATGATATAATGGACGTTTCAGAATTATTTTACCCACTGAAGTCATGCAACTTGTGTCAGACGCAGATATCTTTATCCGATATGCAAGAATAATTATTATTTTACCATAGGGTTAACTATTATAATTTAGAATATGCGACGGTATATCAGTCATTTAACAGTCGCAAGTTTTGTTCAATGGGGACGCCTTAGCGGAGCAATTAAACAGGATTTTCGACCGTTAAACGATTGACACACCATCACAAAGGTCAACATTTCTATAGTGGTTAACCCATTTCTAACACATGTCAGTGTTTTTGACAGTTTTTCTCACAAACGCTTTTAAATAAAACTAAATGACATCACGGTTTTGACGTTTAACATCACCTGACCTGATTTGCGAGGGGTTATGCACTATTTAATAGTCGTTCGAATGTCAACCAATCCGCAGGATTTTTGTCAAGTGTGTTAGGAAAACTTTTATATATCTCATGACAGTACATTTATGATAATATATTACCTGCCGGAAGTACAGGTTCCGGTTCTAGGACCTGTTCAAGTACAGGGGATTCTGGAAGGGCAGGTTCCAGGGCCTCTGCCAGCTCGGACTCAGGAATGTTAGTCCTGAAATGGACATTCGGTGAGTTGCTCAAATCTGCCAAGTAATGAGATAGATAGTGACAAAGAGCTTAAAGTAACTATCCCACCAACAACAGACACATTTTACAAAAAACGCACACTGCTTCTAAACCTATTGATGAGGTATAGATATAACTTAATTGTGTAGCCATTACAGCTGTATACTTTGAGAATAAAATATTGTTTAAGCTAATGTAGCCATGCAACCGTTGATTGTTGATCTACCTTCTTTTGTACAGTAAGATCTATTTTTTCCAGCACACATGTAAAATGCAGATACCCTTTATATACATGTACATGGTATGCAAAAATATGTCAACATTTCAATAGTGGTCAACCCATTTCTAACACATGTCAGTGTTTTTGACAGTTTTTCTCACAAATGCTTTTAAATCAAACTAAATGACATCACGGTTTTGACGTTTAACATCACATGACCTGATTTGCGAGGGGTTATGCACTATTTAATAGTCGTTTGAATGTCAACCAATCTGCAGGATTTTTGTCAAGTGTGTTAGGAAAACTTTTATATATCTCATGACAGTACAATTATGATGATATATTACCTGCCGGAAGTACAGATTCCGGTTCCAGGGCCTGTTCAAGTAGTATAGGGGATGCTGGAAGGACAGGTTCCAGGGCCTCTGCCAGCTCGGACTCAGGAATGTTAGTCCTGACATGGACATTCGGTGAGTTGATCAAATCTGCCAAGTAATGAGATAGATAGTGACAAAGAGATTAAAGTAACTATCCCACCAACAACAGACAAATTTTACAAAAAACGCACACTGCTTCTAAACCTATTGATGAGGTATAGATATAACTTAACTGTGTAGCCATTACAGCTGTATACTTTGAGTAATATTTTGTTTAAGCTAATGAAGCCATGCAACCGTTGATTGTTGATCTACCTTCTTTTGTACAGTAAGATCTATTTTTTCCAGCACACATGTAAAATGCAGATACCCTTTATATACATGTACATGGTATGCAAAAACATGTCAACATTTCAATAGTGGTCAACCCATTTCTAACACATGTCAGTGTTTTTGACAGTTTTTCTCACAAATGTTTTTAAATAAAACTAAATGACATCACGGTTTTGACGTTTAACATCGCATAACCTGATTTGCGAGGGGTTATGCACTATTTAAAAATGCACTATAAAAAATATCATTTTATCAGCTTTTCTATGTCTGTATGATGATATAATGAACGTTTCAGAATTATTTTACCCACTGAAGTCATGCAACTTGTGTCAGACGCAGATATCTTTATCCGATATGCAAGAATAATTATTATTTTACCATAGGGTTAACTATTATAATTTAGAATGTGCGACGGTATATCAGTCATTTAACAGTCGCAAGTTTTGTTATATGGGGACGCCTTGTGATAGTGTGTTAAACGATTGACACACTATCACAAAAGTCAACATTTCTATAGTGGTTAGCCCATTTCATTCATTCATTAACCCATTTCTAACACATGTCAGTGTTTTTGACAGTTTTTCTCACAAACGCTTTTAAATAAAACTAAATGACATCACGTTTTGACGTTTAACATCACATGACCTGATTTGCGAGGGGTTATGCACTATTTAATAGTCGTTTGAATGTCAACCAATCTGCAGGATTTTTGTCAAGTTTGTTAGGAAAACTTTTATATATCTCATGACAGTACAATTATGATGATATATAACCTCCCGGAAGTACAGGTTCCGGTTCCAGGACCTGTTCAAGTACAGAGGATTCTGGAAGGACAGGTTCCAGGGCCTCTGCCAGCTCGGACTCAGGAATGTTAGTCCTGACATGGAAATTCGGTGAGTTGCTCAAATCTGCCAAGTAATGAGATAGATAGTGACAAAGAGCTTAAAGTAACTATCCCACCAACAACAGACACATTTTACAAAAAACGTACACTGCTTCCAAACCTATTGATGAGGAATATATATATCTTAACTGTGTAGCCATTACAGCTGTATACTTTGAGAATAAAATATTGTTTAAGCTAATGTAGCCATGCAACCGTTGATTGTTGATCTACCTTCTTTTGTACAGTAAAATCTATTTTTTCCAGCACACATGTAAAATGCGGATACCCTTTATATACATGTACATGGTATGCAAAAACATGTCAACATTTCAATAGTGGTCAACCCATTTCTAACACATGTCAGTGTTTTTGACAGTTTTTCTCACAATTGTTTTTAAATAAAACTAAATGACATCACGGTTTTGACGTTTAACATCGCATGACCTGATTTGCGAGGGGTTATGCACTATTTAATAGTCGTTTGAATGTCAACCAATCTGCAGGATTTTTGTCAAGTGTGTTGGGAAAACTTTTATATATCTCATGACAGTACAATTATGATGATATATTACCTGCCGGAAGTACAGGTTCCGGTTCCAGGGCCTGTTCAAGTAGTATAGGGGATGCTGGAAGGACAGGTTCCAGGGCCTCTGCCAGCTCGGACTCAGAAATGTTAGTCCTGACATGGAAATTCCTGAAGAAAACCTCCTGCAGTGGTGATGAGTTGCTCAACTCTGCCAAGTAATGTGATAGATAGTGACAATGAGCTTAAAGTAACTATTCCACCAACAACAGACAATTTTTACAAAAAACGCACACGGCTTCTAAACCTATTGATGAGGTATAGATATATCTTAACTGTGTAGCCATTACAGCTGTATACTTTGAGAATAAATTATTGTTTAAGCTAATGTAGCCATGCAACCGTTGATTGTTGATCTACCTTCTTTTGTAAAGTAAGATCTATTTTTTCCAGCACACATGTAAAATTCAGATACCCTTTATATACATGTACATGGTATGCAAAAATATCCTTTTATCAGCTTTTCTATGTCTGTATGATGATATAATGGACGTTTCAGAATTATTTTACCCACTGAAGTCATGCAACTTGTGTCAGACGCAGATATCTTTATCCGATATGCAAGAATAATTATTATTTTACCATAGGGTTAACTATTATAATTTAGAATATGCGACGGTATATCAGTCATTTAACAGTCGCAAGTTTTGTTCAATGGGGACGCCTTAGCGGAGCAATTAAACAGGATTTTCGACCGTTAAACGATTGACACACCATCACAAAGGTCAACATTTCTATAGTGGTTAACCCATTTCTAACACATGTCAGTGTTTTTGACAGTTTTTCTCACAAACGCTTTTAAATAAAACTAAATGACATCACGGTTTTGACGTTTAACATCACATGACCTGATTTGCGAGGGGCTATGCACTATTTAATAGTCGTTTGAATGTCAACCAATCTGCAGGATTTTTGTCAAGTGTGTTATAGATACACGTATTAACTTTTATAATGCTAACCCCTCTTTACTTCCTCCGAGACCTAGGTTTTCCTTTCGTAATTTAAAATCGGGAGCTCAGGAATTTCATAATAAATTTGTTTTAGTTCCTGCAGATAAAGCAGCTAATAATGTAATTATTGTTTGACGCCTACATTACGTCAATGTTTTATCTCTGGAACTCGGCAGCACCAATTCGTATACTCCAGTTAATTCTACCGAGGATGATGTTGTTTCCGCACATATCACTCGGTGCACTACTTTCAAGGCTGGTGTAAACGATAAGCAAAATAAACTACCTACTATGTACTGGATTCCTAAATTACATAAACATCCATATAAGGCTCGCTTTATTTCGAATTCTAGTGCCTGCACCACAACAAACATCTCCAAACTTTTATGGAACCACCGTTTATAGACAAATTGTTGGTATCCCTATGGGTACGAACTGTGCACCACTTGTCGCAGATTTGTTCTTATTTTGCTATGAAAGGGATTTCATGTTGAGTCTTTCACCAGATACCCAGGCAGATGTTATTGAAAAATGATATAAAGGGTCCTATAGAAACCACAGCGTCCGAACGCAATGGCATCGTAGGTCCGCACTGTACTGCAAACAAGGACTTGAAACTACAATGAAAGAGACAAAAAACAACAGAAAGGGTGGTGAAGACAGGGTTACCGACTTGGAACGGTCAGTAGGCAATAAGACCTACTGGTTAGCTTGAATCGATTTTATATGCGCACAATCCTCGCTATTATCCTGTCTTCAGCGCCCAAATAGACAAGACAGTGTAAACAAAACTAAATCCCATCAAAAGGAAATCTCTAACAATAAAGTCCACATCCAGAGAAACCAACTAAAGATATATATACAAAATAATAAACATCTCAGGATGTATCCAGAATCGTACTGAACAACCATAGTAGTTGCAGCTAAAGAGAAGACCAATCTAGGGTACGACCAGAAAACCCGAGGGACGAAAGCTCATGCACCCACCTCCCTTAGTTGGGGTTTCAGTAGGTACAATCATAGAGTCCCAAGAGGTAGTCCAGTCATCGCACAAGTGAAAAGTGAAGCGTAATGACTGACTGTAGAGGGGTCAATCACTAAACATGCAGTGCGCTGTAAAACCAATGGGTTATATCCTTTTCTGACGAACTTCATGATTAAATTTGTAAAGCGGTCAGGAAACCCGTCAGACCCCTTTAAGTTTCGAAGTTTATAGACCACATCTCCATAAAATGAGGGTTGTGATATGCCTAGTCGCAGAAGTGTTTTAAGGTTGGTGTTGTACTTTTCCAGCAGGCCCTCGTTGCGGCGGTAGAATTTAGAGAAATATCTACATAGTTTGTGATAACGAAAACCCTGCTGAAGAAGTTTACTTGTAATAACTTGATTACGATCATTGAAGTCTATAACATCATTACACGCTCTAGCAAATCGAATGAGCTGGGAGATATACACCCCATATGAGGTAGCACGAGGTACATCTCCATCCAGGTGTGGATAGTTAACGATGTTAAAATTGAAATCATCTCTCTTATCATAGATTTTAGTATGAATACAATCATTTGAAATCGAGAGATGAAGATCGAGAAATGCTGCTACAGTATCCGAACTGTTAGCTTTATTCAACGTGAGCTCTGGTGGATAAATGTTAGTAACCATATGAGCAAAGAACGGATTATCAATATTGAGTATGTCATCAAGATACCGAGAAGTATTATTAAAGGCATCAATAATTTCTCCCTGGCTAGCAGGTGACAAACTCAACATAAAATCTCTTTCATAGCAGTAAAAAAAAAATCTGCAACGAGTGGCGCACAGTTAGTACCCATAGGAATACCAACAACCTGGCGGTAAATAGTTTTAACGTATCTTATAAAGATGTTATCCAGAAGAAAAGATAAGGCTCTACAAACATCAGTACAAGTCCACATATTATACTTATCAATGGGGGCGTTAGTAAAGAAAGCCCTGACATTATTACAAGCTAGAAAAGTTGTACCTTCTCTAGCAAATGTCTTCTGAATAAGCTGAAGCAATTTTTCTTTGATAAGATGATGTGGTAGTGTAGTATACAGTGTAGAAAAGTCGTAGGTGCTTAGAGAAGAGGCATGAAAATGCTTACACCGTAGTTTGTCAAGAACTTCTCCACAGTTTTTGATAGACCAAAACAGATTGATTCCTGAGTTCTCGAAGGCTTTGCGCAATAGTTTACAATATGTTCTTTAATCGCGGAAAGTCAGGAAGTCAATAGTTTTGATATATTGGTCGTGGTACATGAACTAGAATTAGCGATAAAACGTGCTTTGTAAGGAATTTTGTGAAGTTTGGGTATCCAGTACATTGTAGGGAGCTTCGTCTGCTTACTAATTACTGAAACATTTATAGTTTAATGATACCTCTCGGTATCTGGATGACATATTGAACATTGACAACCATTTCTTTCAAACTATGGTTACACTATGACCGAGTTATTTAATACTGTAGATTTTAGTCTAGTTTTACATTTCCTTAAGGAAATCAGACTTTATAAATCAGTATAATATGTTCTTGTATATAATTACTTTTTTATATACCCGTTTTCGGGCATTCGTTGATTTACATATATAGTTTATATTACTACCATATCATCCCTTATTTTCTAATAGTTTTATCCTGATATATTTACATTTATTTTTAATTAATCCTTCATTTATTCATATTTCGTCAGTTTTTGCGCACAATATGACCTGTTTGTGTCGACGTGCCGTAAAACAACATTCATTCATTCATTCATTCCAACTATGGTTAATTATATTTATCCTATAGAACTTCAGCTTAACAAAGCTAATATATCTGATAATAACGCTTCTTTTCTTGATTTAGATCTCTCGATTGAAAATGGTAAAATAATTAGCAAAATCTATGACAAGAGAGATGATTTTAGTTTTGACATTGTTAATTATCCCCACTTGGATGGGGATGTTCCCCGAGCAACTTCTTATGGGGTATATGTGTCTCAACTCATTCGTTTTTCTAGAGCTTGTACTCGAGTTGAGGACTTTAATATTCGTAATCTTTGTATAACTAAAAAGTTACTCAATCAGGGTTACCGTTACCATAAACTTCGTAAAACCTTTGCAAAATTTTATTATCGTAACCCTGATCTTCTTTCCAAATATAAAAGTATTTTAAGGACTCTTCTGCGACAAGGACTATCACAACCTGACTTCTATGGTGATGTGATTTATAAACTTCGTAAGATTCTATGTCATGATCACTTTCATACTATCTTTGTTAAACTTGTTAAAAAGTTTATCAAAAGAGGTTATGACCTTATCATTTTGCAACGTACTGCATGCTTGGTGGTGGACCCTTTTACAGTTCGCCACTATGCTTTCCTCTTTAATTGTACGATGACCGGACAGGCTGTGGACCCTATGATGACGCCTACCTAAAGCCCATTGGGACGGTGGCGTTTGATGTTTGTCCATGATCTTTCTTGTCGTGCCCTTAATGGTTTATTCTCTTACTGCTCTGGCTTCTGCAAAGTCATTGAGTACCTTCATTGTGGCTTTCTAGGCTATTGTTTTTTTGTATTATATTTACACGAGCATATTTGTGTTTTACTTATATTGCCTATTGATGCTGCCTTGTTGGTTAGATACCCACCCCCCACCCCACACCCAAGTCGGTGGTGGGGTGATAATAATTAACCGACTGCTCGTTACTTAGCAGAGGGGTAGGACCCCCCCCCCCCCCCCGAAATGTAACCCACCTGTTGACCGTGGGTGGCGACCCATGTCGTTGGAGAAGGGAGTCCTGGTGGTTGAGTGGCGTGGAGATCTGGTAGTTATCTCCACGTTGCAACACACCACTTTGGTCCGGACTTCAACTAGACGGGCGGTCAGATTTGGCCCGATCTGATCAATCGGTTTGTCACGCCAGCTATAAGAGATCCGACCTTATTATTCGGACAGTACCAGTACACTGTATCCTACTTACCTTTTATATTGTTCTACTTTAAACATTATATAGATAGGGTCTTTTATGGCGGTGGCGCACGGGCTAATCATGTATTTCAAAACGCTATATGGCTATACTCGTGCCACTTTTTAAGCGGAACATAAGTGCGTCTCTTTGACTTTTTAGTTAAGGGGTTATGTCCGCTGGGTGGTATGGGGGGTCTGATGCGTTAGCTTTATATGAGTATACCTTCTACGTATTCTTGGCATTTTGCTGTTGGATATCCACTGCAAATGTCCCCTTGTTGGACTCCGAGGTGGGTGAGAAGCGTGGAAGATGAATTCTTAACGCCCATCATGGCATCACAAAACGCACAAACTACTAATAAACGTAAAAAAACAGAACATGAATCTGATACTGAGGAACCAGTGATCAACCAGTCTTTTCCTCGTTTTCTGATCATCGAATCATTCGGAAGATGGGGAAAGGCCCGTTACAGATATGTCCCCTTTTGTCATCCAGAAAACAATTCAACCCAACGCTGGACATGTCAAACAAATAAAAAAATTAAAAAAACAAAACTCTACTTATTGAAACTGAAAAGAAATCTCACTCTGACAATTTATTAGCACTTAAACAAATTTTAAACACCAAAGTCAAATGTTCGCTCACACCTCTATGAATATCTCCAAAGGCGTCATCAGGTGCCCGGATCTCTCCGGAGTACCTGAAGACGAAATTATTCGCGAGCTTGCGCCACAGTTGGTAACTGCAGATCGCCGAATAACCATCAAGAGGAATGACAAAATTATTAGTACAAATACCATCATACTCACATTTGCAACACCCGTCTTACCAAAAACAATAAAGGTGGCATATCTGTAATTGCATGTTGACGCCTACATTTAATAAGGTTTGGGTGACGGGAAACTTCCCCGATTCTTGGCGGGAAGCAATCGTTATTCCAGTCCCCAAACCTGGAAAGGATCATACGGACCCAATAAATTATCGCCCTATTGCTTTAACGAGTTGTATATGTAAAACCATGGAACGAATGATTAATGAGAGACTCGTTTGGTACCTGGAGTCCAACAAGCTGATAACAAAGTATCAAAGTGGATTCCGGCGCCAACGAGGCACAACAGACAATCTCATTCGATTTGAATCATTTATTAGGGAAGCTTTCATAAAAAAAGAACATCTAGTCGCTGTATTTTTTGACTTGGAGAAAGCTTATGATACTGCATGGAAGTACGGTATTATGAATGATCTTCATGACCTTGGTCTTAGAGGCCGATTACCCATTTTTATTGAGAAATTCTTAGATAGACAATTTCGTGTCCGAATGGGTTCAACCCTCTCTGATATTCATGAACAGGAGATGGGTGTTCCACAAGGCAGTATACTCTCTGTCACACTTTTTAATATAAAGATTAACAGTATAGTAGTAAAATGCATCAATCCAGGTGTGGATTGTTCGCTATACGTTGACGACTTTGTTATATGTTATCGTGCAAAAAACATGAATACTATCGAGAGACAATTACAACAATGTCTAAATAAACTTCAGACCTGGTCTGATGAAAATGGTTTTAAATTTTCTAAGTCTAAAACTAATTGTATGCACTTTTGTCAACTTCGTAAACATCATGAAGACCCTCATCTAACACTGGATGGGTCTCCAATACCAGTAGTGGATGAGATAAAACTCCTTGGTCTTATTTTCGACCGTAAATTAACGTTTATACCACACCTTAAATACTTGAAGGCCAAATGCCTTAAAGCTCTTAACTTACTTAAAGTTGTTGCAAACACTAATTGGGGAGCAGATCGAAAAGTCCTGTTGCGACTTTACAGATCTCTTCTCAGATCCAAGCTGGACTACGGCTCGATAGTATATGGATCGACTTGCAGATGCTCGACCCTATACATAATCAAGGATTACGACTCGCCTTAGGTGCCTTTCGTACATCACCAGCCGAAAGTCTATATATTGAAGCTAATGAACCATCACTATCTCATAGACGGGACAAATTATCTCTTCAATACGCCATTAAATTAAAGTCAAACCCTTCAAACCCAACTTTCGATAATGTTTTTAATCCAAGTTGTGAACCTCTTTTTGATCGAAAACCGAAGGCCATTCGACCATTTGGTCTTCGTATTAAACCAAAATTAAGAGACACTGAAATCGACCTTAATTTGATTGCCAAGTACAAAGTACCACAAGTTCCACCGTGGACTTTGGAAACACCAACAATTATTCTTGATCTTTGTAATAATAACAAATCCAGCACAGACCCTACTGTCTTTCAAAGCAAATTTAATGAAATTAAATCGAAATACAGTAACTTTCAACATATCTACACAGATGGCTCTAAAGATGGAGATAAGGTAGCTGCAGCAGCTGTTGTTCACAAACACAGCATAAAGACCCGCCTGCCTGACAAGGCCTCTATCTTTTCAGCTGAACTTAAGGCAATTGAACTTGCCTTAAATTATATTCAGGAATCTGATGATGACCATTTTGTAATCTTTTCTGATTCCCTTTCATCTCTTCAAGCACTGGGTAATATGAAACATGATAACCCAGTTGTGCTTCAACTTTTAGAAAAGTACAATTCTCTTATAATTGATAATGTTAATATTTTCTGCTGGCTTCCAAGCCATGTAGGAATACGTGGTAATGATAGAGCTGATAGTGCTGCTAAGGCAGCATTAGATTTACACATCACTAATACCAAATTACCTTATACTGATTTTAAAAGTTGTATTAACACATATATTCGTAACTCTTGGCAAGCCGCTTGGGATTTGTCAGTTAACAATAAACTCTATCCAATTTAACCGTTACTCGGAGAATGGCGTTCTTCTAGTAGACCCATTCGTCGAGAGGAAGTTGTCCTAGCCCGGTGCAGGATAGGGCATACACGTTATACTCATTCATATTTATTACAAGGTGAGCAATTACCAGAATGTATACCCTGCTTTGCACCGTTAACGGTCAAACACATATTATTGGAATGTGTAGACTTTGATCCTATGCGTCAAAGGTACTACAATGTTAATACTATGAAAGAGTTATTTGATACTGTAGATTTTAGTCTTGTTTTAGATTTCCTGAAAGAGATCAGACTATATAAATCATTGTAATGTGTTCTTATATATATTTACTTGTTTATATACCCGTTGACGGGCATTTGTTGATTTACATACATAGTTTATATTACACCTGATCATCCCTTATTTTTTAATAGTTTTATCTTTATATATTTACATTAATTTTTAATTAATACTCCATTTTCATAATTTTTTGCGCACAATATGACCTATTAATGTGTCGACGTGCCGTAAAACACCATTCATTCATTCCAAACCCGTTAAGTTGCTACAACTGCCAATCCTTTGGGCACCACAACTCCAGGTGTACTAAAGAAGAACGTTGTGGTAAATGTGGCGACTCTGCATTCAAACATAACGAATCAGATTGTCCTAACGACCTCAAATGTACCAACTGCGGTCTGGGACATCACGCAAATTCAAAATTATGTGAAAATTTTAAAAAAGAAAAAGAAATCATAACAGTTAAATATACACAAAACATTCCCTTTCCAGAAGCAAGAAAATTAATTGAAGAAAAATATAAAATTTCAAGTCCGACCTCTTACGCATCTATTCTCAAAACAACAGCAACACACACAGAATGCAGGGATGCAAGTACGCAATACGAACCACAGCTAGAAATTCAAAATACAAAGAATACTTCATCAGTATCAAATCCAAACAAAAGTCAACAAACACAACTTAACAAACCAAAATTAAACTTTTCACCTAATCAAACTTTTACATTTAAATCAAACACAAAACCGGCAGGCTCTGGCAATGTCAAGAGCATGTCAATTTCTCAGAATTGGAAAGAGGGTTCTTCTAAGACTGTGAAGTCTAGAAGTTCCCCAGTCGTGAAGCCTAATACATCCTCGGTTGGAAGGCCTAGTGCTGCTCCGGCTAAGGAAGTTGGAAAGCCTAGTGCTGCTCCAACTAAGGAAGTTGGAAAGCCTAGTGCTTCTCCAACTGGGGAGCACAAGGAGCAGCCAAAGGTGTCTAATCGCCCTATTGAGCTGCATAAAAATTCGAACAGCTTATGGACATTTCAGAGACGGCAGCTGGACTGCCACTTCCATCCTCTCATGAAAGGTTAGTTGAGGTGCCACTTCAGCTGACTTCTTCCGGGGAGGAGGATCCATCAGTGGAGATGTCGCTGCTTGAGTCTCCTAAGACCTCTCCTAAATCTAAGGCCAAAAATAAAAACAAAATTAAAAATCGCCTTAGCGCTAAATAATGGGTAAAACTAATAAGATCATTCAATGGAATTGTCGAGGTTTGAAACCAAATTATGATGAAATCAGCTTAATTTTAAATGAACACAACCCTATTGCCTTTTGTCTTCAAGAAACATTCTTGAAGACAAGTGATAAGGTATCTTTTAAACAATACTCACTATACAATCATATTTGTGATACCGGGGACAAGGCCACTGGTGGAGTTTCGATAATCACATTCCTCATAGACCTGTTGCGTTGAAAACAAATTTGCAAGCTATTGCGGTCAGTGTTACTATGCACAGAGTCATAACAATATGTTCCTTATATTTACCACCTAGTTCTTCACTAGACCCTAAAGATTTAAATCACCTAGTTGCACAATTGCCATCACCTTTTATACTCTTGGGCGATTTTAATGCACACAACTACATCTGGGGTTGTAAAAGATATAAACGATAAAGGCAAGAAAATTGAGGATTTCTTAGCCAAAAACAATTTGTGTCTTTAATAATAAGTCACATACTTACTTACATCCTGCTACAGGCTCTCATTCTTCCATTGATTTAACAATATGCGATCCAATGCTTTTGATAGATTTTTCGTGGAGTGTTGGAGACGACCTCTGTGGAAGTGACCACTTCCCCATATTTCTTGAAAATATCGGCCCTCCACTTCTCGAAAAAACGCAACGATGGAAACTTCGCAAGGCTGATTGGACTACGTTTCAATCTCTTTGCGAGGAACAATTAAAGCCTTCCGTTTTCGAGGATGTCGAAGACGCAACTGCTCTTTTTACCAAAACTCTTCACGATATAGCTGATCAAACCATTCCAAAAACCTCGGCAAATCCTAAACGCCCACATAAACCATGGTACGACGATGACTGCAAAAAGGCAGTCAGCGATCGTAAAGCTGCATTAAATAATTTTAACTTGCGGCCAACTCAAACAAATTTAGATAACTTTAGAGTTTTTCGTGCGAAAGCCCGTCGTACTATTAAGGATAGCAAGAGGAAATCCTGGAGATCTTACGTCTAGGCTGAAAATAAGTGGTAAAGGTAATTCTAGTTCTGTTAATCATCTTAAAACACATAATGGATATATAACATCTGTCAAAGATATTACAAACACTTTGGCAAAAACCTTTTCAAAAAATTCTTCTTCTGAAAATTGTCAACCAAATTTTCTGAAAAATAAGAAACAAAAAGAACAGAAGAAGCTCAACTTCAAGTCGAAAAACTTGGAAAAATACAATAAACTATTCACTCTCAAAGAACTGCGAGAGTCCCTTAAAAAGGCTCATGATACATCAGCTGGTCCTGATGATATCCATTATCAATTACTAAAACATTTACCTGAATCCTGTCTCTCTACCCTTCTTGATATATTTAATAAGGTTTGGGTGACGGGAAACTTCCCCGATTCTTGGCGGGAAGCAATCGTTATTCCAGTCCCCAAACCTGGAAAGGATGATACGGACCCAATAAATTATCGCCCTATTGCTTTAACGAGTTGTATATGTAAAACCATGGAACGAATGATTAATGAGAGACTCGTTTGGTACCTGGAGTCCAACAAACTGATAACAAAGTATCAAAGTGGATTCCGGCGCCAACGAGGCACAACAGACAATCTCATACGATTTGAATCGTTTATTAGGGAAGCTTTCATAAAAAAAGAACATTTAGTCGCTGTATTTTTTGACTTGGAGAAAGCTTATGATACTGCATGGAAGTACGGTATTATGAATGATCTACATGACATTGGTCTTAGAGGCCGATTACCCATTTTTATAGAGAAATTCTTAGATGATAGACAGTTTCGTGTCCGAATGGGTTCAACCCTCTCTGATATTCATGAACAGGAGATAAGTGTTCCACAGGGCAGTATACTGTCCGTCACTCTTTTTAATATAAAGATTAACAGTATAGTAAAATGCATCAATCCAGGTGTGGATTGTTCGCTATATGTTGACGACTTTGTTATATGTTATCAAGCAAAAAACATGAATACTATCGAGAGACAATTACAACAATGTCTCAATAAACTTCAGACCTGGTCTGATGAAAATGGTTTTAAATTTTCTAAATCTAAAACTAATTGTATGCACTTTTGTCAACTTCGTAAACATCATGAAGACCCTCATCTAACACTGGATGGGTCACCAATACCAGTAGTGGATGAGACAAAATTCCTTGGTCTTATTTTCGACCGTAAATTAACGTTTATACCACACCTTAAATACTTGAAGGCCAAATGCCTTAAAGCTCTTAACTTACTTAAAGTTGTTGCAAACACTAATTGGGGAGCAGATCGAAAAGTCCTCTTGCGATTTTACAGATCTCTTATCAGATCCAAGCTGGACTATGGCTCAATAGTATATGGATCAACTCGCAAGTCGTACTTGCAGATGCTCGACCCTATACATAGTCAAGGATTACGACTCGTCTTAGGTGCCTTTCGTACATCACCAGCCGAAAGTCTATATGTTGAAGCCAGTGAACCATCACTGTCTCACAGACGAGACAAATTAGCTCTTCAATACGCCATTAAATTAAAGTCTAACCCTTCAAACCCAACTATCGATAATGTTTTTAATCCTAGTTGTGAACCTCTTTTTGATCGAAAACCGAAGGCCATTCGACCATTTGGTCTTCGTATTAAACCAAAATTAAGAGACACTGAAATCGACCTAAATTTGATTGCCAAGTACAAAGTACCACAAATTTCACCGTGGACTTTGGAAACTCCAACAATTATTTTTGATCTTTGTAATAATAACAAATCCAGTACAGACCCTACTGTCTTTCAAAGCAAATTTAATGAAATTAAATCGAAATACAGTAACTTTCAGCATATCTACACAGATGGCTCTAAAGATGGAGATAAGGTAGCTGCAGCAGCTGTTCACAAACACAGTATAAAGAGCCGCCTGCCTGATAATTCCTCCATCTTTTCAGCTGAACTTAAGGCAATTGAACTTGCCTTAAATTATATTCAGGAATCTGATGATGACCATTTTGTAATATTTTCTGATTCCCTTTCATCTCTTCAAGCACTGGGTAATATGAAACATGATAACCTAGTTGTGCTTCAACTTTTAGAAAAGTACAATTCTCTTATAATTGATAATGTTATTATTTTCTGCTGGCTTCCAAGCCATGTAGGAATACGTGGTAATGATAGAGCTGATAGTGCTGCTAAGGCAGCATTAGATTTACATGTAACTAATACCAAATTACCTTATACTGATTTTAAAAGTTGTATTAACACATATATTCGTAACTCTTGGCAAGCCGCTTGGAATTTGTCAGTTAACAATAAACTCCATCCAATTAAACCATTACTCGGAGAATGGCGTTCTTCTAGTAGACCCATTCGTCGAGAGGAAGTTGTCCTAGCCCGGTGCAGGATAGGGCATACACGTTATACTCATTCATATTTATTACAAGGTGAACAATTACCGGAATGTATACCCTGCTTTGCACCGTTAACGGTCAAACACATCTTATTGGAATGTGTAGACTTTGATCCTATGCGTCAAAGGTACTACAATGTAAATACTATGAAAGAGTTATTTGATACTGTTGATTTTAGTCTAGTTTTAGATTTCCTGAGGGAAGTCAGACTATATAAATCATTGTAATGTGTTCTTATATATATTTACTTGTTTATATACCCGTTGCCGGGCATTTATTGATTTACATACATAGTTTATATTACACCTTGTCATCCCTTATTTTTTTAATAGTTTTATCTTTATGTATTTACATTAATTTTTAATTAATACTTCATTTTTATATATTTTTTGCGCACAATATGACCTATTTATGTGTCGGCGTGCCGTAAAACACCATTCATTCATTCATTCATTAGTATAAAAATTAACAGTATAGTTAAATGCATCAATCCTGGTGTGGATTGCTCTCTATATGTTGACGACTTTGTTATATGTTATCGTGCAAAAAACATGAACACTATTGAGAGACAACTGCAACAATGTCTGAATAAACTTCAGACCTGGTCGGATGAAAATGGTTTTAAATTTTCTAAATCTAAAACTAATTGTATGCACTTTTGTCAATTACGTAAACATCATGAAGACCCTCATCTAACACTGGATGGGTCACCAATACCAGTAGTAGATGAAGTAAAATTCCTTGGTCTTATTTTCGACCGTAAATTAACGTTTATACCACACCTTAAATACTTGAAGGCCAAGTGCCTTAAAGCTCTAAATTTACTTAAAGTTGTTACAAACACTAACTGGGGAGCAGATCTTAAAGTCCTTTTACAACTTTATAGATCTCTTATCAGATCAAAGCTGGACTACGGCTCAACAGTATATGGATCGACTCTCAAGTCATACTTGCAGATGCTCGATCCTATACATAATCAAGGATTACGACTCGCCTTAGGTGCCTTTCGTACATCACCAGCCGAAAGTCTATATGTTGAAGCTAATGAACCATCACTGTCTCATAGACGGGACAAGTTAGCCCTTCAATATGCCATTAAATTAAAATCTAGCCCTTCAAACCCAACTTTCGATAATCTCTTTAATCCTGGTTGTGAACCTCTTTTTGATCGAAAACCGAAGGCCATCCGACCATTTGGTCTTCGTATTAAACCAAAATTAAGAGACACTGAAATCGACCTAAATTTGATTGCCAAGTACAAAGTACCACAAATTCACCGTGGACTTTGGAAACTCCAACAATTATTTTTGATCTTTGTAATAATAACAAATCCAGTACAGACCCTACTGTCTTTCAAAGCAAATTTAATTAAATTAAATCGAAATACAGTAACTTTCAACATATATACACAGATGGTTCTAAAGATGGAGATAAGGTATAGCTGCAGCAGCTGTTGTTCACAAACACAGCATAAAGAGCCGCCTGCCTGACAAGGCCTCTATCTTTTCAGCTGAACTTAAGGCAATTGAACTTGCCTTAAATTATATTCAGGAATCTGACGATGACCATTTTGTAATTTTTTCTGATTCCCTTTGGTCTCTTCAAGCACTGGGTAATATGAAACATGATAACCCAGTTGTGCTTCAATTTTTAGAAAAGTACAATTCTCTTATAATCGATAAGGTTATTATTTTCTGCTGGCTTCCAAGCCATGTAGGAATACGTGGTAATGATAGAGCTGATAGTACTGCTAAGGCAGCATTCGGTTTACATATATCTGATACCAAACTACCTTATACTGATTTTAAAAGTTGTATTAACACATATATTCGTAACTCTTGGCAAGCCGCTTGGGATTTGTCAGTTAACAATAAACTCCATTCAATTAAACCTTTGCTCGGACAGTGGCGTTCTTCTAGTAGACACATTCGTCGAGAGGAAGTTGTCCAAGCCCGATGCAGAATAGGGCATACACGTTATACTCATTCATATTTATTACAAGGTGAGCAGTTGCCAGAATGTATACCCTGCTTTGCACCATTAACGGTCAAACACATATTGCTGGAATGTGTAGACTTTGATCCTATGCGTCAAAGGTACTACAATGTTAATACTATGACCGAGTTATTTAATACTATTGATTTTAGTCTAGTTTTAGATTTCCTGAGGGAAGTCAGACTATATAAATCATTATAATATGTTCTTGTATATAATTACTTTTTTATATACCCGTTTTCGGGCATTTGTTGATTTACATATATAGTTTATATTACTACCATATCATCCCTTATTTTTTAATAGTTTTATCTTGATATATTTACATTAATTTTTAATTAATCCTTCATTTCTTCATCTTTCGTCAGTTTTTGCGCACAATATGACCTATTTATGTGTCGACGTGCCGTAAAACACCATTCATTTATTTAGTTAAATATTTAGCAGTTATCACCTAGTTGAAGATTGATGTAACAAGACACCAAGTGAGCTGTAACTGGACACAAATTGTGTAACAAGACACCAAAAACTGCACAAATTGTGTAACAGGACACCAAAAACTGCACAAATTGTGCAACAGGACACTCCCTCATTCAAATTGGTCATAGGCTGGATAAAAATCTGATTTATGAGTTAAATATATCTATAATGTATTTGTATTGTGTTTGATTAATCAATTATTATTAATATATTTTTCGGGATAAATTTGTTCTTTCGTCCGCAACGAAGATTTGTCTCGACTCTGTAAGTAAACACACGCATTTCAGCTCTAATTCCCAGTACATAAAGATATAATTATGCCTAAAGTATCGCAATCAATGGTTAAAAGACTCGGTTAATATTCACTTCTGCTAATACTTAGCGAATTGAGAGCAGAATGAAAGAATGAAAAAACTCTGCTGAGAATCATCTTGCTAAAATAACTTTCATCAATAAGGAGCTTATATGAATTAAAGCTGAAATGCGTGTGTTTACATACCGAGTCGAGACAATCTTCGTAACGGATGATCATCTCGTGCACCTGCTGATGACATCGATTACTGGGCTTGTATAATGGTAAGAAAATAGCCTCGCAAAGTGATATCGGCAATGGTTTGATAGCCCCGCAAAGTGATATCCTCACTGGTGTGATAGCCCCGCAAAGTGATATTGTCACTGGTGTGACAATATTCACTTAGTCAGATATATATATATATATACTGAAACGCAAGAGAAACTCAACACTGGAATTTCCGCTGTATATTGTATGTACATTATGCTGCTGTTAATCGAATGGTACATAGCTACGCAAGACATTTCCTTTCTGGGAAAAATACTAAAACAACACCTAATACAGCAAATAGTATTACTTCAAAGTTTCATTATTGGCAGACTTAGTATGCAAAATGTTGCACTCTTTAAGTTAAATACAGTACTAAACTGGCTCAGTTTTTCACATAGAAACTTCAACATTTATGAATTTCTTGTTACAAGGTGTAGTGTGATTAAAACGACTACAACATCACAGTTGTGTCCTTTCTCTAATTAACTGCAACTTTTTTTTTAAAAAAACATCCTGGGATTTCTTTGAATGTTACGTGAAATTAAGTGTGCATTATATACTATAGCGGAAATTCACGTTGCGTTTCTTTTGCGTTTCTTTTGCGTTTCAGTATACATACATGTATATGAAAATTAGTTCACTGATAAATCAATATAAATCACTGATAAACCTGTATTTAATAATACAATTTGATACAATATATAATGTGTCATTATTGTATCCGTAACCCATTACATGTAGCTATCTAAGAAATTATGCTATGATGTTCGCACACGTCTCTATTGGATGGGAACGTAAACCGGGTGGTCCCGTGTATCGGTCTATCCTCCGAGCACATTATGATTAAAGAACCGTAGAAATCTATTTGATTATAAGAGTAGGGCGCGGTTCCCGGATTCCTATGTATTCTTCCTATCTCTTCGGGGCGGCTCTAAATAACCTATATGTGTTGATGAGCCGTTAAACAACATTCAATTCAATCTTGGGATTCGTAACCCGTGTTAGCATCAGCACTATGCAAGCAACCATTTCTCCCCAATTATTTAACTTGACAGTCCAGCTATGCAACCACTGAATTAAAAAAAAATTAAGATGTTGACAATGAATACGAATAACATATTGAACAGCCTGACAATGTTTAATGAGTATATATATATATATTGAATTTTGTATGGTCTTTACAGGAGCTGTGCATCTGAAAATGAAGAAAACTATGCATTATTATACAAAATACAACCATGATAAAAACGAAACAAGTATACACTTTATTATGCAGTGATATTATGTCTTTAAAAATGCCATAAAATCATAAATTAATAACACGGATCATGAATGTAAAAAGCTAAATATATATTACATAAAAGTTCATTATGCGAATATATGTAAATGTTATCATTACTTAAACATAATTATTGTCCATGCACCTACTCTTGACAGTAAAACAGAGTTGACAACTCTACATTTTTATTGGGTTTGTTGGGTTTGTCAATGTTCAAGTACACCGTGTTCTATATTTTTATTCTATACTATAATGTTGTCAAACATTACGCAATAGTACCTGTAAATGTATAATACAATCCTCTGCCAGTCAGAATGATTTCAGGGTGATCAACCTTGCCAGCAACATCACTTGTAAGGAGAGTATGACGGGTTTCACTCATAGACCACATGTTCTTCCTTGATTTCTTAAAAAATCGAACCCAAGGCCATTCATCAACCTGGAACAATGGAATATATTAAAGGTATCTGAAAAGGTGCATGGTCTCTGCCAGCATGTTGTCTCCATTTTGTTTTTGGGCGGACTGACTGCTGACTGTCGTACGGTCACCGAGAAACAATCGTGGCAGATATGTCAAGCTTTTCCACATGGGGCTCAACATCAGCTTCTATAAATTAATTATTTTATATTATCACTTTCTGAATTTTGGGATGACAATAGGGGCAAGTGTGAGGTTTGGTGCACCCTAGAACCTGGTTTAAACCCCCAATGGAATTCTTTGCCACTGACTGTTCCAAGGCGGAAGCCCTATTGTCAACCCATTTTTGTTTGTGAAATCATTTTTCCTTCAACTGTTTATTAACAAATTTTATAAAAACAATATGAAAACAATGTTAAGAAGGATAAACAGAAGCCAACAAGAATTTATAAACAAAACATGATAATGGAAACAGAAATCAACAAAATTATCCCCCAAAATATATACATGCATAAACACTTTCTTGTGTTGTGTAGCTTTTACCTATAAAATTTAAATAGAAACAGATAAATTGCCATGTTATTATATACGTATACATGTGTTTTTATTGTCTTCTGGCAGGTTCTAGACAATGTATATATCCGAGAGGGTAGCCTATTGAAATCATGAACAAATGAACATGTAACAAATAAATAAAAACATGTGCAACAGTCTCAACATGAATGCTATCGTTCAGTCGACTTACAACTGCAGGAAGGAAACTGGCCCCATGTCTGACCAAGACATAATCTCCAACACGATATCTAAAGGAGTTTTAATTGAAATGTTTGTATGCTATAAGTATAAAATATTTTTATATTTAAATAAGCAATCAATTAAACATGGCCATTGTCGTACATCGCCTATAGACTGAAAATGTACCTTGGCTCAGGATTGGCTGCACAATCCCGCGGTACGTTATCCGTACAGTCCTCAATCTGGCAAGGGCTCACTGGCGGTAGTTGGGTTGGGTTCACCAGCTCATCCTGTGCAAACTCAGAGTTGAAAAATATATATTCAAGCTCAGTTAAATGTTTTTCATGTCAGAATGGAAACATGGTAAATCATATTGATTTATTAAGGAAATTCAATAGCAATTCAAAAATGTACCGTGGGTCAGGCTGGAATCCACACCCAGGTGTGTCCCGCGGTATGTTATCCGTACAGTCCTCCATCTCATCCTGGCATGGGCTCACTGGCGGTAGTTGGGTTGGGTTCACCATCTCATCCTGGCGTGGGCTCACTGGCGGTAGTTGGGTTGGGTTCACCACCTCATCCTGGCATGGGCTCACTGGGGGTAGTTGGGTTGGGTTCACCATCTCATCCTGGCATGGGCTCACTGGCTGTAGTTGGGTTGGGTTCACCATCTCATCCTGGCATGGGCTCACTGGCGGTAGTTGGGTTGGGTTCACCACCTCATCCTGACATGGGCTCAATGGGGGTAGTTGGGTTGGGTTCACCATCTCATCCTGGCATGGGCTCACTAGGTGTAGTTGGGTTGGGTTCACCATCTCATCCTGGCATGGGCTCACTGGCGGTAGTTGGGTTGGGTTCACCATCTCATCCTGGCATGGGCTCACTGGCGGTAGTTGGGCTGGGGTCACCATCTCATCCTGGCATGGGCTCACTGGGGGTAGTTGGGTTGGGTTCACCATCTCATCCTGGCATGGGGATAATTGGGTTGGGTTCACCATATCATCCTGGCATGGGCTCACTGGCGTTAGTTGGGTTGGGTTCACCATCTCATCCTGACATGGGCTCACTGGCGGTAGTTGGGTTGGGTTCACCATCTCATCCTGGCATGGGCTCACTGGCGGTAGTTGGGTTGGGTTCACCATCTCATCCTGGCATGGGCTCACTGGCGGTAGTTGGGTTGGGTTCACCATCTCATCCTGGCATGGGCTCACTGGTGGTAGTTGGGCTGGGTTAACCATCTCATCCTGGCATGGGCTCACTGGCGGTAGTTGGGTTGGGTTCACCATCTCATCCTGGCATGGGCTCACTGGCGGTAGTTGGGTTGGGTTCACCATCTCATCCTGGCATGGGCTCACTGGCGGTAGTTGGGTTAGGTTCACCATCTCATCCTGGCATGGGCTCACTGGCGGTAGTTGGGTTGGGTTCACCATCTCATCCTGGCATGGGCTCACTGGCGGTAGTTGGGCTGTGTTCACCATCTCTTCCTGGCATGGGATCACTGGCGGTAGTTGGGTTGGGTTCATCATCTCATCCTGGCATGGGCTCACTGGCGTTAGTTGGGTTGGGTTCACCACATCATCCTGGCATGGGCTCACTGGCGGTAGTTGGGCTGGGTTTACCATCTCATCCTGGCATGGGCTCACTGGGGGTAGTTGGGTTCACCATCTCATCCTGGCATGGGCTCACTGGCGGTAGTTCGGTTGGGTTCACCATCTTATCCTGGCATGGGCTCACTGGCGGTAGTTTGGCTAGGTTCACCATCTCATCCTGGCATGGGCTCACTGGGGGTAGTTGGGTTGGGTTCACCATCTCATCCTGGCATGGGGTCACTGTGGGTAGTTGGGTTGGGTTCACCATCTCATCCTGGCATTGGCTCACTGGCGGTAGTTGGGTTGGGTTCACCATCTCATCCTGGCATGGGCTCACTGGCGGTAGTTGGGTTGGGTACACCATCTCGTCCTGGCATGGGCTCACTGGCGGTAGTTGGGTTGGGTTCACCATCTCATTCTGGCATGGGCTCACTGGCGGTAGTTGGGTTGGGTTCACCATCTCATCCTGCAATGGGCTCACTGGCGGTAGTTGGGCTGGGTTGACCATCTCATCCTGGCATGGGATCACTGTGGGTAGTTGGGTTGGGTTCACCATCTCATCCTGGCATTGGCTCACTGGCGGTAGTTGGGTTGGGTTCACCATCTCATCCTGGCATGGGCTCACTGGCGGTAGTTGGGTTGGGTACACCATCTCATCCTGGCATGGGCTCACTGGCGGTAGTTGGGTTGGGTTCACCATCTCATCCTGGCATGGGCTCACTGGCAGTAGTTGGGTTGGGTTCACCATCGCATCCTGACATGGGCTCACTGGCGGTAGTTGGGTTGGGTTCACCATCTCATCCAGGCATGGGCTCACTGGCGGTAGTTGGGTTGGGTTCACCATCTCATTCTGGCATGGGCTCACTGGCGGTAGTTGGGTTGGGTTCACCATCTCATCCTGGCATGGGCTCACTGGCGGTAGTTGGGCTGGGTTCACCATCTGATCCTGGCATGGGCTCACTGGGGGTAGTTGGGTTGGGTTCACCATCTCATCCTGGCATGGGCCCACTGGGGGTAGTTGGGTTGGCTGATGAGGACCATAAGCTGATGCTACATGTAATACATGAGAGCTCTGTGCCTTGTGGTTTCAGAGAAGAAGATTTTTTAAAGTTTTTTCCAATATGTCTATATGAAAAACATGCAAAACCTCAATATACAAACTTTGGACCCCCCGGGGCACGACTAATTTTAATTTGAACAAACTTGATAGTCTAGGCGTTGGCGATCATTTTAAAAGAAAAACTGTTGAAATCTGTCCAGCGGTTCTGGAGAAGAAGATTTTTTAAGGTTTCGACCATATTTGGTAATGGCAGCCATCTTGGATGTAGCGCTGACCTAATTTTAACAAATCTAAAAAGAATTCACCTAAGGATCATCCACGTGAAGTTTGGTCAAAATTAGCCAAGCGATTTCTGAGGAGAAGTCGTTTGAAGAAAAGTTAACGGACGACGGAAGACGGACAACACACCATCCCATAAGCTCTGCTGGCCCTTGGCCAGTAGAGCTTAAAACGGCCGTGCAAAAGACAGCTGCACGGTTGGCTGGCTAATACACTGCTTGGAGATTAGCGTTCTTCTAGTAGACCCATTCGTCGAGAAGAAGTTGTACTAGCCCGGTGCAGGAGAGGGCATACATGTTATACTCATTCATATTTATTACAAGGTGAGCAATTACCAGAATGTATACCCTGCTTTGCACCATTAACGGTCAAACACATCTTGTTGGAATGTGTAGACTTTGATCCTATGCGTCAAAGGTACTGCAATGTTAATACTATGAAAGAGTTATTTGATACTATAGATTTTAGTCTTGTTTTAGATTTCCTAAAAAAAATCAGACTATATAAATCATTATAATGTGTTCTTATATATATTTACATGTTTGTATACCCGTTGATGGGCATTTGTTGATTTACATATATAGTTATTATATTACTGACATATCATCCCTTATTTTTAATAGTTTTATCTTTATATATTTACATTAAATTTTAATTACTACTTTATTTTTTCATCTTTTTGGCGTTTTTTGCGCACAATATGACCTATTTATGTGTCGACGTGCCGTAAAACACCATTCATTCATTCAAGAAGTTGTCGCTACAAACTTGTTTTTTAAAAATCTATTTTTAGCCGTGGTGGCCATCTTGATTTTCCGGCTGACCTCATATTTTGATAGGATCAATAAGACATCAAGAGCAACATTCCTGTGAAGTTTCATCAATATCCGCCAATAAGTTTCAGAAGGGGAGTTGCTACAATTTTTTACTATATAGCTATGTAAACAAAGATGGCCGCTGGCAGCCATGTTTAATGTCGAACCAAAATGATTTTCGACAAGGACCAACATCATGTCATGCTGATCATTTAGAAAAAGTCCCATATCAATATCACTTATAGTTTTCAAGAGGTAGTCGCTAAAAACTTTTTTTTAAATATATTTTTAGCCTTCAAGTTGGTGGCCATCTTGAATTTCCGGCGGACCTGAAATTTTGCTAGGACCAACTAGACATCAAGAGCAACATTCCTGTGAAGTTTCCAGAAAATCTGTTATGTAGTTTCAGAGGAGTAGTCGCTACAATTTTTTCTTTCACAACTCTATGTAAACAAAGATGAGCGACAGCCATGTTTAATGTTGAATCAAAATGAGTTTCGACAAGGACTAACATCATGTCATGCTGATCATTTTAGAAAAAGTCCCATATCAATATCACTTATAGTTTTCAAGAAGTAGTCGCTACAAACTTGTTTGTTTTTTAAATATTTTTAGCCATGGTGGCCATCTTGAATTTCCGGTTGATCTGAAATTTCGCAAGGATCAACTAGACATCAAGAGCAACATTCCAGTGAAATTTCATGAAAATCCGTAAAAAAAGTTTTAGGAGTAATCGCTACAAGTTTTTACTATGTAACTTTATGTAAACAAAGATGGCCGCTGGCAGCCATGTTTAATGTCGAATCAAAATGATTTTCGACAAGGACCAACATCATGTCATGTTGATCATTTCAGAAAAAGTCCCATATCAATATCACTTATAGTTTTCAAGAAGTAGTCAATGCAAACTTTTTTTAAAAAAATCTATTTTTAGCTTTGGTGGCCAATTTTGGATTTCACATCAACATGAATTTTTGCTAGGATCAACTAGACTTCACTGGCAACATTTCTATAAAGTTACATGAAAATTCATCCAGTAGTTTCAGAGGAGTAGTCACTACAAAAAAAAGTTTACAGGCAGACGGATGACGGACTCCCCACCACAGCATAAGCTCTGCTGATCTTCGATCAGTAGAGCTAAAAACGACGGGGGAGCGTGCGAACCCCGCGAGTTTGTCGGGCCTATATATGCTTTTCAGGATAGCTACGCCCCTGCAGTTTGTGGGACTTTTCAGAATTGAGTTAAATGCACTTACATTAAAAAGAATTTTGTATTCTTTTATTATTCAATTGCAGCCAAAAGATCATTAGGTCAAACTTAAAGCTCCAATTGACCGGTCCAAAATAATTAAGTCATACAAAATTATGAAATTTAATTACCTTTTCAAAGCATTTAAAGAGGAATATACAATATATATGACAATTAAACATTTAAATACAAAACAACTTTTATACAAAACATAGATAGCGCAAACTTCACAGAAACAAAATCGGATTAATTTATTTGAAGTGGACTAGTCAACATATCTTCATGTAAAATCAAACAGATTGAAAACAACAGGTTATAAAATAACATGGATGGACAAATGATACAGTGGGTTAGTGGGTATATATATTGAGTAAAACGTTTTAATTTGAATTGAATTGGGATTTTAAGGCGCACCAACACATGAAAGGTTATATGGCGCCTAACAGGCATGAACATGCCAGGCTCATCCTCTGTGTACATCGAGATAAAATATAGAGAACGGGCCTAGAACCTTCTCACCCTGAACTGCAGAGTTGCTGCAAATTCTATTGTAGACACTCCATTTACGCTGGTTATAGTTTTTCTGCCACTGCTCTAGTGATATGAGCGAGATGGCACCTGAAACAATGCAGGGGTCATGATGAAGACGTTTGAATTTAAAATAAAAGGAAAACGTCTATTTGGTTTCTGATTTTGATTGACTCTTTCAGTGCCAAGCTTTAACAAGTTAACTGATTTGATGATTCAGTGTTTTTTCCCTTATATAAGTGGTACCGAAAAACACAGTACCATTCATAATGGCAAAAAGTATGGGGGTTTTCCCAATTGGAGTAAAAAAAAAAATCTAATAAAATACTACAAGAAAAATGTATACATGGTATGTCTTTGCAAGGTATTTAAGCATAAAATATTGCTTTTGTCTGATAGTGAAAAATTCCCAATTACAGCCTACAGGCAAAACAAAGCGAATTTTCCCAATTAAATGGGTAGAGGTACCATTCCAAAAAGGGTGAAAAAAATCGCTGCGATTCCATTTTGACTTTTGTTTCTATGACATAATAGCTAATATTCATATCTTGGTTTATTGTGACAGTATATTTCAAAAACGCACTTCATTCAGTCAGTAAAGAATCATATTTTCTGAGAGGTGTTACACTGTTACATTTTGCATAGAAAAATGCATCAAATCATTTCACCGCTGCACAAATGTGTGCTATGATATATCTTTAATCATGTTAATCGTGGAAAATTTAAAAATAATCAAAAGTACAGGCGCTGAGAAAACTGAATTTAAACAGAAAATGACTACCGATGTTTCTACACACCTAATGCACTGTGTATATGAGGTATGTGAACATCATGCATAGCATGTATAGCATCTCAAATGCATTTTACATTTTGACTCATACATATAAATATAACTTTTTGTATAAATAAAAGTATATTAGCTCAAAATTTCATTATCCTTATACAGGCATAACAAAACTGCTTGAAAAAATAAGTCTAGCTAAAAGTGGACTGCCTTCAGATTGTGTTTAGAAATTAACATTGTCCAGTCGTTGATTAGGTATGGGGAGTAAATTTGTTCTGCCAAATAGCCTAGTTATGTATGACATTTATAACAGTCTAATAAATCATTTTAGAATTATTCCTTATTTGTAAATAGTTTTATCTTTATATATTTACAATAATTTTTATTTACTACTTCATTTCTTCATCTTTCATCAGATTTTGCGCACAATATGACCTATTTTTGTGTCGACGTGCCGTAAAACACCATTCATTCATTCAAATTATTTTATATTTAGAATTTTGTGGTACTTCGTTTTCAAGAAACTCGTTACTCAATGCGAGTTACAGTCTAAATCTCTTTTTTTTTAGTAATTTATATACTCAATCAGTTCTCAGAACTGGCTGACTGAAAAGATGTGACATCACATTATAGTAGAAAGTCACATCAACATGACAGGAAGTGATGTCATAATAACAGGAAGTGATGTCATAATACCAGAAAGTGATTTCACTATTGAAGCAATTATTTTTTAATTTATTTTTAATATGAATGAAACATTCCGATTAGTTTGATTTTAACAAAAGTGGAGAGACTCAATGAGGTCTCAAAACTCATTGTAGGTCTACCAGAACACTCCACACTGAGTAGTGACTTTCTTGAAATCAAGAATCACAAAATTTAGACATAAAATAATTCTAAAAGGTTCTAAAAGGAGTTAATAGACTGTTTTAGTTCAATTTATACACTAAAGCAAACTTGTAGTACTCAGACTACCTTTTTGTCTGAGAACCTTTTTCTCAATCAACGGATTTTCATTAAATTTGAAAAGAAGTAATATTAGAAATTATCTAATAAAACGTATTTAATATAAACCAAAAGACAACAATATGCATCTGACAAATATGTGTGCTTATAAAAACACACCATTGTTACAAAAGTCGCAACATTTATTTCATGCATTTAATACCTTGTACGTCCACCGTTATGCACGAATCACAGCCACATATGATCTCCTAGACAGAATAGAGATTCAAAATTAGTTTTGTTGAATATTTGTCCATTCTGTCACAATTTTCCTTTCCTATTCCTGTAGATTGTGCGACTGGTTAGGGCCTCTATAAATTTGTCTTCGGAGTTCATCCCTTAATTTTGAATGTTCAAGGCTATGTTTCTTATTTCCAAGAGATCCCCTTCCAGTATTTATTATTAATCTTTAATAAGTTAGGATTAGTTACCTCTTGTATTTTACAATTCCAAATATTAAAAAAAAGTTCATTTTAAGCCTCCTTCAATTCCAAATATTAAAAAAAAGTTCATTTTAAGACTCTTTCTGGAGGCTAGCCCTTTTAAAGGGAATAAAAGTACAGGGTTAACTGTCTTGACATTGGTTTCAACTAGAATTCCCTGACAATATGTGCTACTAGTAAGCGTACAGATACTTCGTACCAAGTTTCTGGAAAATCAATGAAAAAGGAAGGAGGAATTGAGAGGAAATGCTTTACATTTGAAAAACTTCATAAAAGTCCAGTAACTATGCCAAAAATCATTAAACAGGAACGTCCTGACAACAGGCCGTACTAAACATCATACTGATACTTCCTATTAAGTTTCATGGAAATTGTATAAAAAATGTAAGAGGAGTTGAAAGGACAAGCTTTATATTTGGAAAGATTCAAACTACCGTAACTCCGCCAAAAATCATACAATCGGAACATCCTGACAATATGCACTACAAGACACTCTGATACTTCCTATAAAGTTTCAGGAAAAGCGGATGAAAACCATAGGAGTTGAGTGGACAAGAAAGCGGGACGGACGGACAGACAGATGGACGGACGTACGAGGTGGCAATAAAACAAAAATAAAATTTCGGGGAGCATAAAAATGAGTTGAAGTTTATTGAATTGAATTGGGTTTTAAGGCGCACCAACACATGAAAAGGTTATATGGCGCCTAACAGGCATGAACATGCCAGGCTCATCTTCCATGTACATTGAGATAAAATATGGAAAATGGGCCTAGAAACTTCTCACCCTGTAGTTTATTGAAATCAGTCAACTATTTTAGAAGTGATGGCGAGTTAAAAACTGCAACTTCACAATATGGAAAAAATAAATCTGCATAAATGTTGATGAAAGGAGGTATACATAGAGGATATTTATTGTTTTGGAGTGAATAACAGATTTTATTTCATTTGGAAGTGATGAATCTATTATATTTTCACATTCGCATGTGCGAAAATATAATAGTTTCATCACGTGTGAAAATATAATAGTTTCATCATACAGATGATATTTGTTGTTTTGGAGTGAATAACAGAATTTATTTCATTTCACAGTGATGAAACTATTATATTTTCACACGTGATAAAACTATTATATTTTCACACATGCGAATGTGAAAATATAATAGTTTTATCACTTCGAAATGAAATAAAATCTGTTATTCACTCCAAAACAACAAATATCGTCTCTGTATGATGAAACTTATATTTTTGCACATGTGAAAATCTGTTATTCACTCCAAAATAACAAATATCTTCTATGTATATCTTTAACAATTTCGAGACAAATTTCTTTAAAAATGAATTGTATATTAAGTTGCTGTATTAGTAAATTTGACTCCAGTACTTTATAAACCTATCCCAACTTCCTTTTGATTATGAAGAATCTATCCTGAAATTTAACCTTGATACTGTAATGAAACTTAAGGAAAACAAAAGTTGACAACAGCTTGCCAATGACTTTCAGTGGTAATAACCAGATTTCTGTTGTTTGTTTGTTTGACATATTCCACTTGGAGCTCCACTTGTCAAATGTTGATTCTTACGGATGGCAGGAGGTAAAATAGTACTGGTTCTATCTAGAAAAAATAGGGTGGTCTGCCTCTACCACACAAAGATCAACCATCATATAATGCTACTACACCATTCAAACAAACAAAGCACATGTAAGGCCATATATGACGGGGTTTTTTTTGTGGTAGATGCAGACCACTCCATTTTTTCAGGCTAGAACCAGTAGTTTACCTACCACCATCCATAAGAATCAACACTTTCTCACTTGATAAGAGATTTCTGTTGAGAAAAAAATGGTTAAAAATACACAATAAGAAACTGTTTTAAATAGAATGACCATACACAGTGACATATTTAACTGTTGCGAGAGTTTTACTCATTGGCTTACTCATCAAAGCACTTTCAATTGAAATTAATTGGGTTTAAAGGGTATATGAACATGAACTTTCAGTTGAATTTAATTGGGTTTAACGGCACACCAACACATGAAAGGTTATAGGGCACCTAACAGGAATGAACATGAACTTTCAATTGAATTTAATTGGGTTTAACGGCGCACCAACACATGAAAGGTTATAGGGCACCTAACAGGAATGAACATGAACTTTCAATTGAATTTAATTGGGTTTAACGGCACACCCAACACATGAAAGGTTATAGGGCACCTAATAGGACTGAACATGAATTTTCAATTGAATTTAATTGGGTTCAACGGCGCACCAACACATGAAAGGTTATATGGCGCCTAACAGGAATGAACATACCAGGCTCATCCTCCATTTACATCAAGATAAAATATGGAGAAATGGGCCTAGAACCTTCTAACCTGCAGAACAGCAGATTTGCTACAAATTCTATAGTAGACACTCCATTTATGATGGAGCCACGTTTCCACATTTGCATATGCGGTGTCAATATGAAGACCTTGAGTGAGGATGGTAAAAAATGAACATGAAGCGGGGGTCTTACCCCTCTGCCTCTAGTGGGATTTTCAGTGGTTGTATTCTACCCCAGCAAACAATCCTAGAACTCTCTGATCAACTTCGGTGAAAATCAGAACACTAGTCAGGTAAACAAGCTTAAATGTAATGCATGTGTAAATGTTACTCAATATTAAAAATTGTCACGAGAACATACTGAAACAAACTTCGAATTCCTCACTTACAAGTCCAGCACCCAGTATGATTCGAACTCGCAGAGGTGAGAGGCGAGGATATTTACAACGCAGTGTCGTTAACCACGGAGACGCGTAGACCTAAAAAATGTACACATATTTTTGTATAGTAATTTAAATAGTTATATAACAGTGAACTGTACAGATAAATAAATTAATCTCATTAATAACATCTTAACAAAGCAAACAATATTTAACAAGCTGTTGTTAAACATTATACTGTATATTAAATCAATACAAAACAAATAATTCAAAATTCAATACAAAATGTGATATATTCAAACTAAGCTCAACTGACATTTACACAATATCACCCTTTACACAATATCATCCATTACACAGTATTACCCATTACACAATAGCATTCATTTACACAATAGCATCCATTACACAATATCACACATTTACACAATATCACCCATTACACAATATCGCCCATTTACACATATCATACATTACACAATATCATCCATTACACATAATGATTCATTGCACAATATCACCTATTTACACAATATCATCCATTACATAATATCACATATTTACACAATATCACCCATTACACAATATCACCCATTTACACAATATCATGCATTAAACAATATCACCCATTTACACAATAACGTCCACTTCACAATAGCATCCATTAACACATAGTCACCCACTACACAGTGTGATCCATTTACACAATATAATCACTTGTTTACACAATATGATTCATCTACACAATATGACAAGCAATTTACACAATGTGATCCATTTACACAATATCATCCATTTACACAATATGGCCATCAATTTACACAATATGGTCATCTATTTACACAATATGGTCATCTATTTACACAATATCATCCATTTACACAATATGACCATCAATTTACATTATTATCGTATGATACATGATCTAGTAATTTAGCGTTGGAGAGAGTATTCCGAAGGCACGTCTCTTACACTCTTGTACAAAACTTCAAAAAATATGGCCCGTGTTAAGGTCCCACTTGAGTGATGACAGAAAAGAATGATCAAGGCTCCAGCAGAAATAGATCTTCAACAGAATGTATAGCAACTCTGCAGTTCTGCAAGGTTAGAAGGGTGGTGGCCTATACTGCATATTTTTACTTCCATGTAAATGAAATGTGGGCCAGTAATGTTCATTCCTGTGGGTTCCGTACATGTATCACTTTTTGCCATTAGTTTATTTCGGAGAAAATGTGAAGACTTGTTTTATTTGTATTACGCAGAGAGGATAAAAAACTGATATTGATTTTGATTATTGATATTTGGTACAGAATTTCTGAAGAAAAAAATGCACAAGTCATGCAAGATGACACATTTCTCAACTCAGATGTAAGCAAAGTCAAGAGTCAAAGTCGGTACTTGTGACATATTGACCTTATTTCTAAAGGAATGTATAGTGATGGTCAATATGTATATACAAGTCTGTATATATTTTCAAGGATTGTATTAAATGTAAAATTTAATAGTCTTAGAACCAGACTATAAGGCAAACGTTACTATTTTACATTTACTTTCAAATACGTGGATGTAAAGCTCTTGTCAAGTTTCATGCCAAATAGCTCTACAAAAAATAGCACATGCTACCCATCTAAACTGGTACCTAAATGTATTCTAATGCTCTACTTAGACAACATTATCGGCCAATGGAATTATTCCAAATCTGGAAGCCCAAGCAACCAGTCTAATACAAAGAAGCACATGCACCAGTCTAAAAAAAAAAATCATGTGTTTGTAAACAGTCTAGAACAGTCCATTGATCACCAGAATAAAAAATGTTCAGTACACAATATTCTGTCCTTTACATGGCAAAGCCTTAGGAGCACACATACATAACGTCTGTTACAGATTAGGTGTGGTATTTCATGTCTTGTCTGTGACTTCAGTACTCGTGTCCGTGTACTCCTGCATGTCTGACTTAATGTCCTGCACGTGCTTTAGGCGTACGCAATGCTCTTTGTTGAATGCCTTCACAACCTGAAATATTAAAAAATTCTCTTCAGCACAGACACTTGCATGCATACACTCACGCAAACACACGCACAACTTAAACTATCTTTGCGGAGAGGTGAATTCGGTACTTTCTCAATGCAATGTAAAGATTTTGAGATAATCAGTATAATTTGCTCCATGGGACTCTGGGATAGGGGTCAGAGGTGCAAATACACAAATTCCCTCATAATTTTTTTATTCATTTACAGTATCATACATGCATATACAGAATAGCATAAATAGTACTATTTCTGATATGAGTATCAAAGAACGATCCTAACAAGTACGTGTAAAATGGTTACAGGGTTAAAGGGAATTCACATGCGTGGGTATTTTGTGACGGCGTGCCGTCGAATTTGTTCTAGTTCAATTTATTTTGACTGTTAGAAACAAACAGATATCTGTGTATGAAGTTTGAAAAGTGTAGGCTACTGGTGATTTATAAACTAACAAGAGAAACATTTACAGTTGATATGACATATGTGCAGACAGGCAGAAGAATGGACTGTTCTATCCACTATCGTGGTGCTAGGCATACAGATTAGATTATGTACCTCTTTCTCCCTGCTGTGTGACCTCCAGATTTTTATGGAGAAGTCGTCACTGACCGTCACTAGTACCTCAGGGTCGCTTGGGTTGAAGGCCACAGAGTTGACCACGTCGCTGTGTGGGTACTTGTGTAGACACAGACCATAGTGACGATCCCACAGATACCCATGCTTGTCTTCTGCTCCACTGAAACATGTGGCAGTGAAATGATAATGAAAACTATAAAAATGCAATAAAAACCTGTTAATACTGACCCAATCCGGTATTCACCAGTTTCATGCTTGTCTTTTACTCCACTGAAACATGCCATGTAGTGATACTGAATAAAGTAATTAATGCAGTTAAACCTGTAAATACTGCCCAAAACCAGTGTACTCCAGTTTCCTCCCACAGAAAGAAATCACAAGTCGCGATCCCATCAGACAATATAAATTAGCATTTGCAGTAAGTAATCTTGGAGCGATTTTGGATTTATAATATTTCAAAGACACCAGTGCCTAAAAATCCAATTGCCAGCGAGTGCTGTTTCAAGATTTATCTGCGGTGCACAGTTAATTCATAGATCAGCCCTGTGAATCAAATAAGTATCTGACCATGTCATTTGACCAATCGCATCAGGCATTCACACCTGAAGATAAGACCAGATTATTTTTTTTTAGATTTACGGGATTTTTTTCTTCAAAACTGAGCAGTAGCAGGAGGGAATAAAAATGAAAATAAAATTGGAACAAGAGGCCCAAGAGGGCCTGTATCCCTCTACTGGCTATATGAAGTCTTTAATGGTGAACACGACAACAACACGACAATAAAGTTTGTGTATATTAGGCCATAACTCATTCAACCAGAACACAGCGAAGATAGGTGCAACTAGGCTTGGTACTCATCATCCCTGCCAAAAAAAATTGAAATTTGGCTAGGAGTTCAGAAGAGACTAGTCTAACAAAACCTTTAAAGGGCTATAGCTCCCAGGGCCTCCTCTGGGATTCACAAATGGAGCCAAATGAGATAAAATAATACAAGTGGCGATAAAAAAATAACTTTGGCGAATGTGAATGGCAAAAGAAATATCCGATGTCAGTCACGAATGTTGTGTATTACTTTTCAATCTCATCATACCCCTTAATTTTCCCCTGTATAATCGCCTAATAACTGCCAAACTTAGCACCTCTATTTCCAAGTCCAGAAGGCAACACTTGTCCATGATGAGGTGTGAAATACACACATTTGGTGTCAAGTATACATTAGGCTTTGATTATAGCTGACATGAAAAAATAAACCAGTGATCAGTATAATTCTAGATAAGATTTTGTATTTGTATACATGTACAGTATTTATTTCGAAACTGAAACATTTCCAGATTAATTTTTATGTAAAAAATGGAGTAAAACATTTTTTTAAATACAATCAGATAATTGCATGATTTAATTATTACTAAACTGCTTTATTCATGGGCCATACTTCATTTAAAAATACATAAAAATAATTTCAAAAATATATGCAATCTGGACAAACTGTGTGTATTAAAACCTCTAAAGAGTCATAACTCGGCCAAAAATCTTTCAACTGAAATATGGAGAAGATATACATAACTAGGCTTGGTACTGATCACCCCTGCAAAGTTTCGCTGAAATCTGGCCGGGGGTTCAGGAAAAAAGTATGGACAAAGTTTGCGTATTAAAACCTTTAAAGTGCCATAATTCTGCCAAAAATCATTCAACTGGAACACGTTGACGATTTACAAAACTAAATTTGGTACTGATCATTCCTGCAAAGATTCATTAAAATATGGCCAATTGAAAGCCCAATCATCTTAATGAGGCAAAATACGGCATTTTTAACTAAATCAAGGGCCATAACTCCGGTGTTACTAACATGATTTGGTTGTTTTTCAAACTTCTCTGGGCAGACATTCATTTTAACAATCTGTGTAAGTTTGGTAAAGATCAAATAATAAATGAAGGTGCTAGTGTGTTCACAAGGCAGAACATAGCTTCTTTCAGAAAAACAAGGGCCATAACTCTGCTTTTACTAATTCCATTTGGCTGGTTTTCGAACTCGTCTGAGCTTTCATTGATATTAACAATCTGTGCAAGCTTGGTAAATATCAAATAATAAATGAAGGTGCTAGAGTGTCCACAAGGCAGAAAAGAAGCTCTACTGATAGGTTCTGATAGCTAGATCAGCATTCCTGTGAAGTTTCATGAAAATCTGTCAAGTAGTTTCAGAGTAGTCATTACAAGATTTTAAATATAACTCTATATAAACAAAGTTGGCCGCTGCCAACCATGTAAGATTTTAAATATAACTCTATATAAACAAAGTTGGCCGCTAGCATCCATGTTTAATGTTAAATCAAAACATTTTTTAACAATGACCATCATTTTAGAAAAAGTCCCATATCCCCGGCCGACCTGAAATTTTCTAGGATCAACAGACATCAAGAGCAACATTCCTGCAAAGTTTCATGAAAATACTTCAAGTAGTTTCAGAGGAGTAGTCGCTACAAGTTTTTACTATATAACTCTATGTAAACAAAGATGGCTACTGCAGCCATGTTTAATGTCGAACCAAAATGATTTTTGACATGGACCAACATCGCGTCATGTTGATCATTTTAGAAAAAATTCCATATCAATATCACTTACAGTTCCAAGAAGTTGTCGCTACAAACTTGTTTTTTAAAAATCTATTTTTAGCTGTGGCGGCCATCTTGAATTTCCGGCCGACAAGAAATTTTGCTAGGATCAACTAGATATCAAGAGCAATATTCCAGTGATGTTTCATGAAAATCCATCGAGTAGTTTCAGAGTAGTTGCTACAATATTTTACTACATAACTCTATGTAAACAAAGATGGCCCAGCCATATTTACTGTTGATTCAAAGATTTTCGACAAGGACCAACAACATATCATGCTGATCATTTTAGAAAAAGTCCCATATTAATATCACTTATAGTTTTCAAGAAGTAGTCGCTACAAACTTGTTTTTAAAAATCTAATTTTAGCTTTGGCGGCCATCTTCGATTTAACATCAACAAGAATTTTTGCTAGAATCATCTAGACTTCATGGGCAACATTTCTGTAAAGTTTCATGAAAATCCATCCTGTAGATTCAGAGGAGTAGTCGCTACAAAAAAAGTTTACGATCAGTAGAGCTATAAATGAACAATAGAAAAAAAATGGTACAGCTATTCATCGAAAAGTAAGAATATGAAAAGAAATCACCGTTGGAACTGTTAATATTCGATTGATCTGTCTTCTGTTCAACGTGACAAATTTTTCGTGACCATTCAGTGTCAATTATATAAAAGCTGTAATGTGATTGGTGCTATTTGTGTTATCAACCAATAAAATGAGCGCTTTAAAATTGATGAACTTTTTAATCAAGGGATACGGCTTCAAGTTTTACACAATAAAAAACACAATTTTAGTTTGAAAAGTTTGATTGTTCCGAGATTTTTTAGACTAGCCCGACGGGCAACCATTTGTGAAAGAGAGACTAGCCTGGATTCAGACTGGACTAGCCCCGGGCGTCGGGCTGTCTTTATCTTGGAGCACTGGCGAGTTCATATGCTTCAGATGACGTTCGAGTGAACTGAACAAACGAAAATCCACATACAACTCATAGATCTATATCCGAATAAAGATAAAGTCTTCGTGTGTTATTGTTGTGGATTGCACGATAAATTCAAAGAAATGCACTAAATGACATGTTTTACATCAAGAATACGAAGAAAATTATGGGCGCTAGCATGGGTTTTAAAAAATATATATTCCACCGAAATTATTATGACATTACATATTCTAAATAGCAAGTAAGAGTACATCTGGCCCGCTTAGCTCAGTTGATAGCGAACTCGACTATTAACCAGCGAGTGTCATTTTAGAGTGGGTTCAAACCCATGAATCGGTATATTTTTTTGTACTGCTATTGAATTCCGTCAATTTTTTTTTTTTTTTTTTTTTTTAGGAAATATTCAGTAATGGTTGGTGTGTTATGTTTGTCAACGCAATTATTTAGTTTTTTATAAGCTAAAAGTTACGGACATTGTCTCTTTCAATACCGAGTGTAGACTGCTCCACAGCGTTTTACTGAAACGTGACATGCGCAAGTAGTCTATACCGAGCAATTTTGTAGCCTGAAATCTGATTGGCTAATCATAAGGTCAATCTGACGTGACCTCCAATGCAGTGTTCCTTAGTAGCGTAGAGTTTTGTAGCGTGATAAAGGGTCTGATTTGAATGAGATTGAATTCAGACATACCTTGCGACATATTCCTCACAAACGTCCAGAAAAATGAAGAAGCACTCATCGTTGGACGTGTATGCTTTGTGTGACCTGTGCATGGTGCCCACCTCTCGCATCCTCAGTAAGTCAATCACGTGTATGTCAATCTCCTGAGCGATGGGGGGTGGGTACAGGGGGTTCTCTATATGGTAGTTCTTGGGCCACGGGCGACTGTTTACATAGAGGTACCTGGAATATTGGGTAAGAAATAGGAAAACGTAAATTAATCTTTGCAACATTTAATCAAAACTAGAAAGCTTATTGGTAACATAATGCAGCGATAAATTATTTTTCAAGTCAATTGACATAGTAGTCTTAGATGAATGCTCAATTCACTATGCTATATTTGAAAACAATCCACATAAATGAAGATTTAGCCCAGGGTACCGTAAATCTGATCACTATGTCAAAGGTCATAGGACAGGGATGAGCCTCAGTCAGGTAGAGACACTCAAAGTATTGCTATCAGGTCACTTTACATAACTTGGTGCTGAATCCTTTTAAAACAAGAGGCCCAAGAGGGCCTGTATTGCTCTACTTGCTGTACAAATTTTGTGAAATTCAATCAAAAGATAAAGCTCAAGAGGGCCAACATGGCACTGAATCGCTCACATGATAATCTTTGCAAAGATGAAAGATTTGCTAAGCAAGCTTATAAATTCATTACAGAATGAGATCAAGCAGTCTTGTAATCGCCAATTCCCAATTCCTGTGCCCGCCTTAAAGTGTTCAGGCCCAGTAACTGTATATACATGATATATGGTTATAGGGGTAGGGGTGGGGATGGGCCCCGTGGCCAATGCTGATTGGATGGTTGTATCCGCCTGTTCATTCCCAGTAAGTGTATATATGATTATAGGATGGGGATCTCAAGTTTCCAAGTTATGATCCAAGGGTTATGTCCCCAGGGGTGGGGACAGACTTCAGGACAGATGCTGGTTGGATGGTTCTATCCACCTGTTAATATCAATTAAGTTTATATATGGTTATACAATGGGGATCTCATAGGTTTCCAAATTGGGCTGATGCTGGTTGGATGGTTGTATCATGCCCAGTAAGTGTATGTATGGTTATAGGGTGGGGATCTCAACTGTTTCCAAGTTATGACCCAGGGATTATGTCCTCAGAGATGGAGATCTACCCAGGGCCGATGCTGGTTGGATAGTTGTATCCATCTGTTCATGCCCAGTAAGTATAAATATGGCTATAGCGTGGGGATTTCAACAGTTTCCAAGTTATGTCCCCAGGGGTGGGGACGGACCTCGTGGTCAATGTTGGTTGAATGGTTGTATCTGTCTGTCCATGCTCAGTAAGTGTATAACTGTGGTTTTAGAGAAGAACATCTTTTAAGGTTTTCCCTATATAAGTCTGTAAAATGTGATAACTGGGGTGGAGTAAAATTTGACCCAATGGTCTCCATTTGACCCAATGGTCTCCATTTAAAGAAACTTGGTAGAGGACCATAAGCTGATGTAACATACAATATATGAGAACTGTATGCCCTTGTGGTTTTGTAAAGATTTTTTCCAAGTTTAGCAAAACATGCAGAATCTCCATATACACATTCTGGACCCCACTGGGGCACAGCCATTTTTAATTTTAGGAAGACGAAAAACATGAACCTGAGAGTTTAGTAGATATCGATCAATTCTAAATAAAATAGTCAAAATCTATTTCGCCATTTTGGAGAAAAATATTTTTTGAATGTCGGAACAAAAAAAAATCTTCCCTAAGGTCCCACCCTACTCAGTTGCACCCGTGGGAAATTTAAGTAAAAACAGCTCCAGCAGTTTTTAGAGAAAATGCTGCTAACGGACACCAATGCCAACACCGTCACGCAGCCATACAAAATGCTATCATATAAGCCCTGTTGTACTGAAGAGCTAAAAATCTTTAAACATGTAGATGGAATTTTAGGTGAGAAATATAATGCCTATTACCAACACCGTGTGGGAGAAAGGAATATGGGACAGTAAGACAACAGTGAGTATGATATAATATTATACACACCTGTGATCAGGAGACAAGGCCATCCCGATTATGTGTCCATGCATGTCGATCAAATGATCCACATCATCGTATACTTCCACTCCCTGGCCTTGACCTTGGTCCACATTATGCGTATTTTCAGCTACATTTGGCAACAACCTCGTTCCGTCTGCACTGAAAGCTTTAAGGGGTTTTATACGTTTAATACCAATCTGATGTGGCGTATACGTTTTGGAACCTTTTGTGAAGATGAGATATTTGTCACCAATTTTGCTGCACTTTGATTTCTGATGATTATTAGATTGCACGTGCAATTGGCTAGGTAACTGAGATCTTATGTCCAATTCATTTGGCTTATCTCTTGCTTCACTCGTTACAAAAGAGTTTAATGTTGATGTTTCGGACACAATATTGCACTTCAAAGGTTTGATGGGCAAGCAGTCTACTTTTTCCTCTGAACAATTAGACTGGACTTCAAGAATTTCGTCAGACTGTTTCCCTGAGCCTGAACATATCGTAGACTGGGCGCAAGAGCGAGATGTTCCTGCTATAGGTCGAATTAAACCTGCTGGGGCCACAGTGAACATCCGTTTTGGTTTTTTATAATCCACGCAACAAAATGCCAGCTTTGGGTTGCCCTCACTGTTGGTGTTCTCTCTGTCGAATTCATCCTTACCACTCACAGACCTTCTGCACTCGTGCATTTCTGATGCAGTGTGCAACACACGTTTCTGCGATACTGTCTTCGCTTTCTTAGCAACACTGTCAGAATCTGCTATATCTACTGTATCAACCTTTTCGTTCACCTCTGTTTCTACGCCTTCAGACTCATTGGCATCCATGCAAACAATTTCTTCAAAATTATCATTTTTAACATTGTCATTATCCATGGTTTCCAGTTTGTTTGAGACACATTCTGTTTCGATACGATCATTCTGACTTGAGAATGGAATATAAGGGATGTCATGTACAGGTGGCTGGGTTGATGCTGTTGTTATATCATCCAATTCTGCAGCCAATGACTTTCCATCATTAGCAGCATAATGTATCGGTACGACATTCTGAATATCTTCCATGTCTGGTCTGGAACTTTTACCTAAAAAAGTTAGCAATAACAATTATTTGTTTCAACTTCATTAGGCTTTCTGTCCATAATATACATAGGATCTTAAACCAGTTCTCATTTCATGTAAGATTTATGAAACAAGTTATTTCAATTTCAATTTTAAAGAGCCTTTTGGCAAGTTTTATAAATCTTATATGAAATGAGGACGAGTTTAAGATACTTTTATCACATGACATTACAGACAAATATGTAAATAAGAGGGCCAAAATGGTTGCCCTGAATCAATCACCTGAGGATCATCGCAATGATGAAAAGTGTCCACTCGCAAATTTATGCTGATTGAAGTTTTTCTATATATACTGAAATACATGGACTTGCCAAAAAGCTTTAAGGACCTACTGCCAGCCTATTGTATTTGTGGAAGGAAAAACGTTGTATAGGTAACTGTAAATCACTGTTAAAATAAGACGCAGTTTTAACATATTGAGAAATCGAAAGAATTCAGGACTTGTGTCCATTTTTTGGGACTAGTGACAATATTTTTGGGACTAGTCACTTTTGACAGGGTGACTAGTCCCGGACTAGTGGCTAATATTTGTACAGCCCTGACGGTGGTATTCAATTTTCTTTACATGCTTTTTCAATGATCATTTAGAGTTGGGAATTACGTCCTTAAACAGGAAGTTCAAGTTTTAAAAAGGGAATAATTTTGCTCAAATGCAATTCAGAATGATGAAAATATGCCTGCATCCAATTCCCTGCTTCTGAATATGCTTTCAAAATGTTTTGCTTGAAAAAAAAGTATTGTTACCAAGCTTTAAATATAAATGGTCCAGATTGGTACTTAATTAGAACTACCATGATAAAATCACGGTTAATTTGGTATTTTAAGTAAACTTATATGTGGGAACATAAAGTTTTCCTCCTGTCGATCCTATCATTTAACCCTTAACCCACTTAGCACGACTATAATAGCCTTTGCGTCCATTGTAAACCCAAACAAGAGGTCAATGACCTTGAAGTTCTACTGATTGATTTTGATTTCAGGAAGTAGTCGCTACAGACTTGTTTTTTGAAAAATTATTTTTAGCCGTGGCGGCCATCTTGAATTTCCGGCCGACCTGAAATTTTGCTAGGATCAATTAGACATCAAGAGCAACACTCCTGTGAAGTTTCATGAAAATCCGTCAAGTAGTTTCACAGGAATAGTCGCTACAAGTTTTCATTATATAACTCTATGTAAACAAAGATGGCCGCTGACAGCCATGTTTAACGTCGAATCAAAATAATGTTTGACTCTGATAACCATCATGTCATGCTGATCATTTTACAAAAAGTCCCATATCAATATCACTTATAGTTTTCAAGACGTTGTCGCTACAAACTTCTTTTTTAAAAAATCAAATTTTAGCTATGGCAGCCATCTTGAATTTCTGGCCGATCTGAAATTTTGCTAGGATCAATTAAACATTAAGAGCAACATTCCTGTAAAGTTTCATGAAAATCTGCCAAGTAGTTTCAAAGGATTAGTCGCTACAAGTTTTTACTATATAACTCTATGTAAACAAAGATGGCCACTGGCAGCCATGTTTAACGTTGAATCAAAACAATTTTTGACAAGGACCAACATCATGTCATGCTGATAATTTTACAAAAAGTCCAATATGAATATCACTTATAGTCTTCAAGTAGTAGTCGCTACAAACTTATATTTTGAAAATCTATTTTTAGCCATGGCAGCCATCTTGAATTTCCGGCCGACCTGAAATTTTGCTAGGATCAATTAGACATCAAGAGCAACATTCCTGTGAAGTTTCATGAAAATCCGTCAAGTAGTTTCAGAGGAGTAGTCGCTACAAGTTTTCATCATATAACTCTATGTAAATAAAGATTACCACTGGCAGCCATGTTTAACGTCGAATCAAAATAATGTTTGACTCTGATAACCATCATGTCATGCTGATCATTTTAGAAAAAGTCCCATATCAATATCACTTATAGTTTTCAAGAAGTAGTCGCTACAAACTTGTATTTTGAAAATTTATTTTTAGCCGTGGCGGCCATCTTGAATTTCCAGCCGACCTGAAATTTTGCTAGGATCAATTAGACATCAAGAGCAACATTCCTGTGAAGTTTCATGAAAATCCGTCAAGTAGTTTCAGAGGAGTAGTCGCTACAAGTTTTCATTATATAACTCTATGTAAACAAAGATGGCCGCTGGCAGCCATGTTTAACGTCGAATCAAAACGATTTTCGACAAGGACCAACATCATGTCATGCTGATCATTTTAGAAAAAGTCCCATATCAATATCACTAATAGTTTTCAAGAAGTAGTCGCTACAAACTTGTATTTTGAAAATTTATTTTTAGCCGTGGCGGCCATCTTGAATTTCCGGCCGACCTGAAATTTTGCTAGGATCAATTAGACATCAAGAGCAACATTCCTGTGAAGTTTCATGAAAATTCGTCAAGAAGTTTCAGAGGAGTACAAGTTTTCATTATATAACTCTATGTAACAAAGATGGCCGCTGGCAGCCATGTTTAGGGGGCAGTCCTCAGTTTCGCATTTTTAGCATGTTTTAAGGGGTGGGGTAATCTTAAAGAAATGGGACTTAAGTTGTACAGAAAATGCTTTTTGATACTTTTATTTGGTATGGAAACATGGGTAATTTTATTGTCTTCTCAGAAATGTATGACACAATGATGATGTGATTTTTTTTTGCTCAAGGATTCAGGCTAAGAGCTTGTCATGGGTTTGAAGATTGAGAAATGTACATTAAACTGTGGAGTGCCCCCTTAAGGGTCAAACCTTTTTTTACTAAAACAGTCAAATGAAGGATTTTTTGTCTGTATTTCAACATATTTTCAAAGTTTGTTACCATTCGGTTTGTTTGCGAAGAGAACTACTTCGGTTAGAATGTAATTTGTCGATAAGGCCAACCCGCATTGCTACAAAACCCAGATTATGAACAACTCGGTAAAATATGTATATTGTAATACTCCGCGATGCACCGTATCCTTATTTATCTCGATATATGTCTAATTTATCTTGAGATACTCCAT